>JADRCD010205140.1:0-16108 GCA_019843815.1 Montemys delectorum | reverse complement strand
GGGGGGGGAGGGGGGGGGGGGGGGGGGGGGGGGGGGAGGGAGGGAAGAAGAAAGGAAGAAAGAAGAAAAGAATGATAGCAAAAATTGGCATGGGTGAAGGAAAAGAGAAATGTCTACTTACTATTGGTTGGAATACAAGCTGGTACAGCCATTCGGGAAATCCATATGGTGTTTCTTCTAAAAACTTGGCATATATCTACCACATTTGCCAACTATGCCACTGTTAGGGATACACACAGTGTATTCTATATGCTACTACAGAGACATGGGAGCAGTAATGATCCAATTCATAGCATCTTTGTCATTTTCACAGGAATATTCTTTGGCATTTGGATTTGTACTCAGAATTTCAGAAACCATGTGTTTTGTTGCACATGAATATAATTTTTCATTTATTTATTTAGTATATTTAGGAATTTGTTGATATTTATTGTTTAATGTAGGGAGACTACCATCTGGATTACTTTCTTTCCTTCTGCACAGAAATAAATCAAAAAGCATAATTCACTGGGATGCAGTTTCAGCAAGTCTCTTTTTATTTTATGGCACCATAGAAACTATCAGAAATGATCCCAAGAGATAAGCAGAGTTACAGAGAATGATTTCAGATTATGATCTAAATGTTCACAAAACTAATTTTGAAAAACTCCATTATTTACTCAATAGTCCATTCTTAGGCATTTCAAATATTCAGATGGGGATATAGGATCGTCGAGCATAGAATTATTTTGATAGGACCAAGCTGCTCATAAACTTGATATATTAGGTTATATAGTTACATTTCTAATATGCTATATCTAAAATATTAATAAAGATGCAGAAATAAAATGATTTGAAAGCATTAAAGATGGTCTATATTTAATCCTCTGTGTCTTTCTGCTTGCTTATTTTTGACAACATGATAGAGCTTAATCAACTTTATGACCCAGAAAAAGTCTTTGAAAAAGATGAATGTGTTAAAATCCCAAGATGTGAGGCACGCATATCTCCACTTAAAAAAAATTTGAGAACAATTTATTGTTTCATTCTAATAGCGTTGTGGCACACTGGAAGATTGTCAATGGTAATTGAACTGCTGCCTTCTTAATGCAGTTACACTTGGATATGGCTGATGGCTTCTGGGAAATCAGCCTGAAGGAGGAAGGATGTAACTGAGTACTTACAATTCATAGGAGGAAAATATTTTGTGAAAAATAATTTTAGACTTTAAAAACTTGTTTGTATTCTTTACAAAATGAGTTTATAAAATGGTAATCAAACTGGCATTTAATCATTAGTTTGTTTCCTTTCTGATTTTATTAGTAAAGTATTAATTATCTAAAACAAATGATGCAAAGGCTGACATAATGATAAATAAACAATCTTTCTGACTATGAAAGTCAGACTCAAATGTCTTATTTAAAGTGCCTCCTAGCTGACAGTTCCAGATGTGATTGTCTGAAAGTGCCCATGAGGGAATTTTAAACACAAATCTCACAATGTCTTGAATATTTGAATAAGATTTTTATAATATGTGTCTGACAGTTAATATATTTAGAAACCACATTCTATTGACATGTGTACTTTGGATTAGAGAACCTCTGTAAATTTAAAATTGGCAAACAGACAAGACACATAGAACATGGATTATTTCAAAGGCATCAGGAATTTGCTATAAGGTAGTGTTGTATATAACAGAAAAGTTGTTCCATTGTGCCCATAAAATCTCAAAAATATCGTTACCTAAGCAAAACTTTCATAATCACAGCAACTAACATGTCAGTAAGGATGGGAGATGTCTCATGGGCTTTAATTACAATATGAGATGATATATGTATAATAGATATTATGGATATATAATTAAAGAAATCTAACTAAGAGAGGAAGTGGGAGGAAAACAAGAGAAAGTGAATGATGGGAGAAATTGGGGTGGAAATAATATGAGTATAGTAGTTATATATGAAATTCTAAAACAACATTAAGGATATATAGGTTAAAAGAGAGGAGAAACAAATCCAATTAAAACTGGGTTAAAGAAGAGTAGGACAACTCCATAGGAAGACCAGTAGTCTAGGCCAACCAGGATCCCTGAGATCTCCCAGACACTGACCCACCAACCAGGTAGTGTATATGAGCTGGTCCAAAGTCCCAGAAACATATACAGCATAGGGCTGTCTGGTGTGGCCTCAGTGGGAGAAGATGAGCCTAACCCTTGAATGACTTGAAGCCACAGGGAATAGGGAGGCCAAAAAGGGGTTTGGACATCCTCTTCAAGACAGGAGGGAGGAGGAATGGGATGAGGAATTGTGGGAAGGAGGACTGGGGGGGGTGGCAAAGATTGAATTATAAAAAAATTAAAAGTAAAAAAAATAATTGTATCATTTGAAAAAAAAGAACTAAATAGAGTTCTCAAAAGATTAAATATAAATGGCTGAGAAACATTTAAAAATGTTCATCATATTTAGCTATCAATTTAAGCTAGAAAGCTATAACAACTTTGTGATTTAATCTTATCCCAGTCAGAGAGGCTAAGATAAAATATCAAATGATGATAAATACTGCCATTGATCTGGGGAAAGTGGAGCAATTATTCATGGCTGATAAGAGTGCCCAACTGCTGTAGTCACTATAGTCATAAGTGTGGAGGTTCCTCAAAAAAATATAAAAACAGATGCACCATATGAGGAAGCTGTGTGCATATACCAAAAAGACCATGTATCCTGCTGTAGAGGTACATGCTCATATATGTTCACTACAGCTTACTTCGTAATAACCAAGAAATGGAAGAGTCAAGATGTATATTGACTGATTAATAGATAATAAAAACTTGGAACATTAAGACAATAGGATATTATTTGGTTTCTGTATTATTCTTCTTTTAAAATTAAAACATTTCTTATATACACATGAATAGCCAGTATATAGGTTATATTTTACTGTAAAAAAAATATAAGATACTATGTAGATAACTATTTACAAGCCAAAAGGTGCTTTTTCTTTTACAAAATGCTGCTATAATTCTGTATTTCCATTGAAATATTCAAATAATTTAGTTCAATCTTTCAATTTATATGCAAGTTAAATAATCATAATTACATATATGCAAATGAAATTTAGAGTGTTCATTATGCAAATAAGTTTAATTTCCAAATTGATAAGTATTTTAGTAATTTTAAATGAGCATATTAAGACTTGGTTTCCTTTGATATCTTGTGCTGAGTCACTAGAATTAAAAATTATGTATGTATATATATATATATATATATATATGAGGAAATAAAGGGATTTTATTTTAACTGGAGCTCTTCACAGACACACAGTAATTATCATTGTAATCCCTTGGTGGTAGATCAAGGTTTAGTTATTCAATTTAAATGATCTTCATTAGAGGACAAAACATTCTTGCTCAACACATCTGTTAGCATCTTGACAAGTATATTATGCTCTAATCACTTATATTTGTTTTTATTATGTACATATTATACTAGCTATATTGCCTGTAGATGAATTTTAATCTGGCAATATGGCTACTCTGGGAAGAACCACATTCAAAGACCTTCTTGGATTCTGTGATCCATCTGGAATACTGACAAGACAAATCACTCACTTTTAATCCCTCTGGCAGGAACACCCTTATAACATACCATAATCCCAAACAGTGTAGTTTGTAGAAAGAAGCATCCATGTTTAAAAGTGATGTCTAATTGAGGGGCAGAAAAAGTGATGAATCAGAGAAAGATTTAAGATAGTGAGTCAGAGATAGACTATGTTCCCACTCAATTCTCATGAGTAGAGAAAGGATAGGTCACATAAAGGAGCAGTTGAAAGAGAGAGAAAGAGAGAGAGAGAGAGAGAGAGAGAGAGAGAGAGAGAGAGAGAGAGAGAGAGAATTCAGTTTTACAAGGATAGTTTTACAGATTCAGGTTGCAGGTGAAAAGAATTCAGACCAGAAAATTAGAACAGATTGCCAGTTCATTTGCAACCAAGCAGAACCAATCAATCAGAGGCCAAGAGAAGTCAGTTTTAGTCAGGTGGAGAAGAATGTGAGCCAGGACAGTCGAGTTGAACCAGCCAACCACAGCTCAGAAAGAGATTGAAAGGATGAGTTTATTCAGCATATGGTGAGCAAAAGTTACTTTTACAGTTGCAACTTTCCAATTTCTTTGCTCCATGTCCTGTTTCTGCTTACTCAACTTCAATGCTGTCTATGTTGGTTCTCCTTTTGATAGGCCATGCTTACTTGGTTGGTAGTTATTTTCCTCTTTTCAGATGCTCTTCATGTATATATAGCCTTCTAAATTATTCTCCAAATGGCATCGCATCTCTCCTCAGGGCTATGTGCCTGGGATTCTTTCTGTTGTTTCTAAATGATGAGGACAGTATGTAAGAAACAAGTTTCCTATATCTTCCAATATTTAAATATCATCATGTAATCATAGTCTAGTCCTATGTTTGGGCTCATATGTGTTTTGGTATGACTATGTCATGTCTTTACACATGATTATGAAGAATGAATGTAGAAATCAAGAATCTTCTTCCATTGCTTTTTTAACTTATTTTAGAAACATATTCTATTACATTAGTGTAATAAATGGAATATTGTTCAACCATAAACAAATTAAAGTCTGCCATGCACAAGACAATAGGTGGAACTGTATGGCGGTCCGTATGCTAAGTGTAATAAGCCAGCATTAAAAAGACATTTGCAGCAGCACCAACTCATACACCAAATACAAAGAAAATGGCTATGTAGAAATGGACAGTAGAATATAGGTTACCATTGGCTTGGGACATTGGTGCGTTTGTGGGGATAGGTGAATAATAAACACTAAATTATATGCAGATAAGAGCAAGAAGTTCAGTGACCCTTGTCTATAATGCTGACTGGTGATTCATATGTTGTCTTTAATATTTAAGAAAGCTAGGAGAAAAAGTTTTGAACATTTTTTATAAAAATAATAAAATATAAGAGATAAACACATTTAACCCGATTTATGCATTTTATAATATATCTAGTTCTCACAATCTATATGGAGTTAACTAATGTACATAGGTTTTATGGTATCCTCCTGTAAGTGAAATATTGTTTAGTTACCTCCCAAATGATAGCATGAAAAATATTTTCTAGTTCACATGAGACTGCGATAACTCTTAGTCTTTTTCTAAGATTTCAGGTTCAAAGTCTGACCATGTCATGATAGTTATGGTTCAAATGAAGTTCACATAAATTAGAGCAACTTATGAATTCCTTAACACTGACCCCAATAAAGTTATAATTTTATTTTTTTTTATAATTTTGGGGATTTTGTTTTAATTTTTTTTCCAGACAGAGTTGCTCTGTAGCCCTGGCTGTCCTGGAACTTACTCTGTTGACCAGACTGCTTGAACTCACAGACAGACAGACAGATAGACAGACAGATAGGTGATGTCTAGTGACATCATAGGAAAGTGTCCACATATGCATACATACCCTCACCACAAGCACACACCCTCACTACTAGCACTCATCCTTACCATGAGCACACACCTTCACCATAGTCATGTGTGCATGAGTCAGAATATGTGGTTCATACGGGGCACATCTTGTTTATCTCTATAATGAAATGTCTGCTCCCAAAGAAGCAAGCCATGGCACCTGCAACTAACCACATAGGGTTATGTGGGACGCACTTGTGGAGATATTGAATGCTCTAGTTTTCTGACTGCTTTGCTGTAGGCCACTAGGACGTGCTGCAATGGTATCCTTTGCAATGCCACAAGTTCAGTCTTAGAAAAGAAAATGTGACATACCCACAAAACCTTTATCAGCAGCTGTCTTCCTGGCCAGTGAGCATAAATGTGAATTATTTGTGACTTTTAGTTTAAAACTGCCTTTGCAGGGATGGTGAAAGGTGTAACATATGCAAAGAAACTCAACCAGGGTGGAAGGCTTTCAATCAGTTCTGTTTGGGTTGACTTTAGCGGAAATCACAAGTTAGCCCAGGGGTCTATGTCGTTTCTGATATAGTCCATGTCCAGAGCCTAAATTTCCACCATCTATTAATAAATCAGATCACTTTGCTCACATGAGAAAAATGTTAAATTCTTATGCGTATAAACTGTATTTTGTCTGCTGATACCTTGCTCAATTAATCTCCCTCCTACTTTCATGTCTTTTTCCTGTGTGATCTTTGGGTTTAATTGTAGTTACTTGTATGAGTTTGGGAAAAGGATGCTTCCTGGATCACTGACAATTTACCAATGTTATATTATGGAAGATAGAGGTGGCATTTTCAGAACCCCTTATGTATGGGAAGTTGAACTGTCCAGTTTGTGCAGATCTTGATGAGTCTAAACATGTACAGAACAGCCCTTTCCTCCAGCCTGATGCTTACATCCTTCCTTCCTCCTCCTCCTCCTCTTCTGCCTCCTCTTCTATACTGTTCCTAGGTCTCTTGAGACCTTGAGATCTCATTTAGAAGTAAGCACTCAAAAATCACTTTTTCTCAACACTTTGGCAGGCTTTCAGTCTCTTCATTAACTGCTTCCCACTGCTGAAAATATGCTTCTTAGCCTAAGGCTGAGAGTACCATTCGTCTAGAAGTATAAAAATGCATATTTAGAACACAGTGTGCTTTATTTTCATTTAGCAAAACAACTTACTCTTTCTGTCCTCTGAGCATGTCAAGGTTGACGCAATTAAAGCCTTTTGAAATTTGTCTTGGGCTGCTGAAACGTGGGCATATCGACAAGAAAGCTGGTAGATTATAGCAAGTTACATCTCATGCTTGTGGAGGTTATCAAATCTCATGTCAATATGCCATGAAGATACTACATCTTCAAGGAGCATTTTCTGGTTCATAGAAATCATGTACTCTTCCTGTCCACACATGGCTTCAGGGCTGGCTAAGCATACCAAGTTCCCGTTTAAGAGTTAGATGGTGCACTGGTAGCCCAATCACATGATAAAGACCTAGATTTTCTTACTGCCATCACGTGGGAGGGGGTATGACTGTTACACCTGCATAAAAGGCATAAACATTCATAACACAGAAAACTCTGATTCCCTGGGTGCCACGTAATTCTCATTTCTAATCATTCCACACACTCCCACTGGACGATGGTTCCTTAACAACCCTCCTGTGTTTCATGAAACAGTGGCAATGGGGGCAATGATGGAACTATATTCCTTGGGGTAAAACATGTAAAAAGTTTACTTTTGAAATTCCTTATAACTTTGTCACGAAACAGACGGCAAGCTGGCTGTTCGCTAGATCCTGCATGGGTAGAGTTTATTGTATGTGTTTCAGTGTTTTGATCCACATATGTCTATGTATCATGTGCATGCTATATCATCTAGGGTTCTCCAGTAGAGTGACATACAGGCGGTGGTCCAGCTAACTCAAAAGTGGCTGTCTCCAGTAGAAAGTCCAAGAATTCAGTAGTTGTCCAGTCCACGGGACTGAAATTTTCAGTTGCCTTCTACTTATGTACATAATCTTGCTTTTGTCCCTATTTCGATTTTTTGATATTTGCACATCTAATTCCAAAAAGATCTTGATGATTTTTCCGAGGCTCTTTCCAATTGTGAAAAAAAAATCATCTGAAACAAGAATACATAAGGCAAAGGGCTTGTTAACATACAAAGAAACATGGAGTGTTCATGGACATATGATAATACTTTTTACATCTCTACAACTCCAAACCTCAAAGAATTAAAAAAAAAAAACTTCACTATTAAGGTTCACGGGCAAAAGCTGTACATACCAACCTTTGAGGTTATGCATATTTATGTTTTGAAAACTTGGTGATTTCTAGTTAAATCATGATCCGATCTTATTTTCCACATTGAAACATAGCTGTTTTTTGTCTATAATTTAATCACTTCTGTGGCCATTATTTTGCTAAAACAAATTATAAATATACTTCAAAATTATGACACATTATTGTCTCCTCAAGTGGAAGTTCATGTCCCATCCTCCAAAGTATCACTGTCTTAAGTTTTCAACTGAATTCAGCTGAATGTGTGCTATCAAATACTTCATATTTTACTTAGAATAACTCTATATTATATTTAATTTATTTATAATTTCCATCTTCTCCATTCAGGAAAAATCAACAGTTGTGAGGGATTTCAAAAATACACTTTTTACATGTCTTACACCAAAGACTATGGTTCTATTACTGCTCCCATTGCCACTCACCTGGGTCCACCTAAGATCACCTCTCCTAAAAAGGTCCCAGGATGGAAAGTTTACGCCTATTCCTGTGGGACACAGAACTCTTAGAATAGGCACATCTGACTAGAGAGTTCTTCCCTTACCAGGTGAATATTCTGTATGAATTGATGCTATAATCTAAAGCTTTCTTTATCTGCCCACTCTCTTCCTCTACAGAGGCTAGGCCTTCAAACCAGACATGAAAGCACTGCCCTAGCTCTTCTGCTTCTTTAGTCTTAAGCCATTTACTATTTTTACCACTGCATCAGACACTGAGTATCTTGGTCTTTTTCAGTATGCCACTGAGAAACAGTATTTTTTAGGAAATTGCCTAATGCCTTCCAGAGAGAATATCCTAACATTACAGTCTATGAGTGCTCCCAAAGGAAGCCTAAGGCTAATAATGTTGAATGCTGTTTATGGTGCTTCATTTTCTGTATCAGTTCACACTTTGTATTTATCATAGTCCTTATTAACTCTAACATCTTAGATTATACTGGTTGGCAATATTTTATCTCATATTTAATCTCCTGTTCTCTCTTCCTTTAGACTTTTCATTGATGTGTTTACTTTTGTCAGTTTTTTTTTTTTGGAGTATCTTCATTAAATCAGTTGTATAAAAGTATTCAATAGTATGTGTAAATTTATATATTTATTTTTTATTAATTATTCTATTTGTTTATATCACAAATGTGTCCCACTTCCCAGTTACCCTGTCCACCAACCCCCATCCCATGATATCCCACTTCCCTGTTACCCCACGACCACCATCCAACATCTACCCTCCTCCATCCTCTTTGTCTGTATGAGCGTGCTCCCCCAATCCCCCATACTCCCCTGTCCCATTGCTCCAGCACCCCCCTACGCTTGGCCATCAAACCTTCCCTGGACCAAGAGACTCCCCTCCCATTGATGTCAGGCAAGATCATCCTCTGGTATATGTGTATCTGGAACCATTGATTCCCTCCAGGTACACTCCTTGGTTGGTGGTCTAGACTCTGGGAAAATTGAGTGGTCAGGCTGGTCTATGTTTTTCTTCCACTGGAGTTGCAATCCCCCCTCCACTCTTCCAGTCTTTCCGGCACCTCCGCCACAGGTTCCCTGAGCTCAGTCTGATGGTTGGCTCCAAGCATCCACATCTGCACTGATCAATTGCTAACCAGACCTCCCAAGGAACCACCATACTAGGTTCCTGTCAACAAGCACCTCTTGTGGGTTTGGTGTCTGCAGACATGATGGATCCCCAAATGGGACAGTCCTCAGTTGGCCCTTCCTTCAGTCTTTGTGACATTTTTTGACCCTGTTCTTCCTTTGGACAGGAATGTTTCTGGGTTTTATTCAGATTACAAAACACAAAAGTTCAATCATAAACACGAGAATCTAAAAGGTAGACCCTAATGACTGCACCTACATCTAGTCCCAAGCCAAATTATTTAATATGCATAAGAGCAAAGCGAGGTAAATGCTTGCAGAATAACTTGGCATTTTCTAAAGATCCCAGACCTAAAATGTCATGAATGGTATGTAATCACTGGTAAGTGGCTATTAGCCCAAAAAGTACAGAATACTCATAATGAAACTGACATACCATAAGAAGTCTAACAGGAAGGAAGGCACAAGTGAGGATGCTTCAATCTTACTTAGGATTACTTAGAAGGGGGGGACAAAATAATCACAGAAGGGAGAGAGAGGGAGGGACATGGCTGGAAATTGGGTGCAGAAAAAGGACACAGGATCAGGTAGGTATGGGGGAGACATCAGAGAATAAAAGAGGGCCAGGAGAATGAACAGAAATATGTAGCTGCAAGGAATCATGGGTGGGGGAATCTTTAGAAAATCACAGAGATCTGGGATGTGAGAAGCTCCCAGAACTCAATGGGGGTGACCTTAGTGAAAATGAGCAACAGTGGGAGGAAGGAGCCTGAAGAGACCACCTCCAGTAGATAGACAGGGCCCACAGTGGATGAATGGGATCACCCATCTACCTTCAAAATTTTTGAACAAGAATTATTCTTGTCTAAAAGAAACACAGGGACAAAAATAGAGCAGAGACTGAAGGAAAGGCCATCCAACTGGAGATCCATCCCATGGACAGGCATCAAACCCTGACACTATTGCTGACACCATGTTGTTCTTGCACTAGCGTAACATAACTGTTCCCTGAGAGGCTCTACCAGCAGCTGACTGAAACAGATACAGATACTCACAGGCAATCATTGGATTGAGGTTACAACCCCTATGAAAAAGCTGGGAGGAGGATTGAGGGAGCTGAAGGGAATGGCAAACCCATAGGAAGACCAATAGTATCAACTATTCCGGACTCTTCAGAGATCCCAGAGGCTAAACCACCAACCAAAGAGCGTACATGAGCTGGTCTGTGGTCCCTGGCACAGATATAAGAGAGAGCTGCCTTGTCTGGCCTCAGTAGGAGAGTCTGTATGTAATCCTGTAGATGTGATACCCCAGGGAAAGGGATGCTGGGTGGGGGGAGGTAGGGTAGGATGGTGGGTAGGCAGGGGATCACTTTCTCAAAGGCAAAGGGGAGGGTTGAAGCAGTGAAGAACTCTGTGAGTGGAGATCTGGAATGGGAGCAACATTTGGAAAGTAAATAAATAAAATAATTTAACAAAAATAAGTAAATAAATGATTAATTCAAAATAGGAAGTGAGTAGTGAGTGAAAATTTTAGAGAATTCTAATTGGCTTTATCAGCTTCTAAAGAAATTCTGGATCAGACTCAAGCCCATCCACAATGTAGTTTTTTAGTATATAATGTATATTCAATATATAATCTAGCACATAATACCACTGGGGAAAAAATCTCATTAGCAAGAGTCACATGAGTGTTGGTTTACTAGCACACATAAAGCCCTGTTTATATGACATGACAGTATACATTAAGTGTATAACAATATATACAAAAATGGACATCCCTGAATTTTAAAATAGTGATTAGCTTAAAAAGCTAATCTAAAATTTTGAAAACATAGTATCAATTGACTTGCTCAATCAAGGTACATCACAAAACTTCAATGTGAAAAGCAAACAAACCAATCAACAGTCCAGGAGGACAGGTGACCCAAATTGAACTTCTGGATTCAATAAAGTTGATTTCTAGAATGAATGCTAATATTTCTTCTGCTTTTATTTCCATACACCCCTGACTGAACTTCAGTACTTCAGGTTTGAGCTTTTTCCCTCATTCTGGAATGCTCATGTGATTGGCCAGTGCAGTATACCTGACTCATGCTTGACTACACAAAGGGAAGGACATGACCCAGGCCCGTGTTGTGTTCGTATCCATGCATGTCCTGTTTATGCTTCAGAAGAAAGAAAAAACACATACTGGCTCTGTTCATTATAAATTTGGGGATATTTATAATTATAAACATAATATGGACTGTTAGATAATATTATCTCCTCTGAAGGGTTTGGCTCAAAAAATCATATGTTTTCTGAATTTATGCTCACCAATAATTTGTTGCGACATGCCCACATTAGAGGATGAGTTCTTCAGAGTATCATTTTATCATTTAAATTAATTGTCACAGTCAATCAGACTACAAAAGAAATTGTACAAGTAAATAGAATATTGGAATTCATAAAAATCCACAAATATTCAATTATGTTTTTGATGTGTTCATCTAATTGTATTTTGACTACTACATTAATAATTTTTATATAATACTCCTAGAAAAAAACAATCAAATATGTAACTCTTAAGCAATCTGCAGATTAATATGAAACAATATAGTGAATAAAAGATTTTTTTATTTGATATTCCTCAGTTGAAATTTTTTTGTTTAGCTCTGTAACCCATTTTAATAGGGTTATTTAGTTCTCTGGACTGTAACTTCTTGAGTTCTTTGTATATATTGGATATTAGCCCTCTATCCGATGTAGGGTTGGTAAAGATCTTTTCCCAATTTGTTGGTTGCTGTTTTGTCCTATTGACAGTGTCCTTTGCCTTACAGAAGCTTTGTAATTTTGTGAGGTCCCATTTGTAGATTCATGATCTTAGAGCAGAAGCCATGGGTGTTCTGTTCAGGAATTTTTCCTCTGTTCCCATATGTTTGAGGCTCTTCCCCACTTTCTCCTTTATAAATTTCAGTGTATCTGGTTTTATGTGGAGGTCCTTGATCCACTTGGACTTGAGCTTTGTACGAGGAGATAAGAATGGTTTGATTTGTATTCTTCTACATGCTGACTGCCAGTTGAACCTGCACCATTTGTTAAAAATGCTGACTTTTTTCCACTGGATAGTTTTAGCTCCTGTGTCAAAGATCAAGTGGCCAAGAAGCACCTAAAGAAATGTTCAACATCCTTAGTCATCAGGGAAATGCAAATCAATACAACCTTGAGATTACACCTCACACCAATCAAAATAGCTAAAATCAAAAAACTCAGGTGACAGCAGATGCTGTTGAGGATGTGGAGAAAGAGGAACACTCCTCCATTGCTGGTGAGAATGCAAGCTCGTACAATACCTCTGGAAATCAGTATGGTGGTTCCTCTGAAAATTAGACATAGTATTACCTGTGGACACAGCTATACCACTTCTGTGCATAAATCCAAATGATGCTCTAACATGTAATAAGGACACATGCTCCACTATGTTCATAGAAACCATATATATAATAGTCAGGAGCTGGAAGGAACCAATATGTCCTTCAACAGAGGAATACAGAAAATGTGGTACATTTACATAATGGAGTACTACTTAGCTGTTAAAATCAATGAATTCATGAAATTCTTAGGCAAATGAACTACAAAATATCATCCTGAGTGAGGTAACACAATCACAAAAGGAAATATATGGTATCCACTCACTGAGAAGTGGATATTAGCCCAAAAGCTCCAAATAGCCAGGATACAATTCACAGACTACATGAAGCTCAATAAGAAGGAAGAATAAAGTGTGGGTGCTTCAGTCCTTCTTAGAAGGAGAACAAAATAATCACAGGAGCAAATATGGAGATAAAGTATAGAGCAGAGACTAAAGGAAAGGCCATCCAGAGACTGTCTCACCTGGGGATTCATCCCGTATACAGTTAACCAAACCCAGTCACTACTGTAGATGCCAAGAAGTGAATGCTGAAAGGACCCTGATATGGCTGTCTCCTGAGAGGCCCTGCCAGAGCCTTACAAATACAGAGGCAGATGATCACAGCCAATCATTGGACTGAGTGTGGGGTCCCTAATAGAGGAGTTAGAAAAGGGACTGAATAGGTTGAAGGGGTTTACAACCCCACAGGAAGAACAACAATATCAACCCCCCAGATGCCCTAGAACTCCCAGGGACTAAGCCATCAACAAAGGAGTACACATGGCTCCAGCTGCATTTGAAGTAGAGGATGACCTTGTCATGCACCAATGGAAGGAGAGCTCCCTGGTCCTATGAAGGCTCATAGATGCCCTAGTGTAGGGGAATGTAGAGGCCAGGGAGGTGGGAGTGGGTGGGTGGGTAGAGGAACACTCTTACAGAAGCAGGGGGAGGGAGGATGTGATATGGTGTTTCTGGAAGGGTGAGAAACCAGGAAAGAGAAATAACATTTGAAATGTAAATAAAGAAAATATACAACAAAAAATAAGGTTTTCTATGAGTGAGTAAAACTGAGGGAATCTATAGACCTCCAAAAAGGTATGGAAAGGGCTGACGCAATGGAAACAAATATAAATACACACACGTGCACACACACACACACACACACACACACACACACACACACACACACATACATACATGCATGCTCAGTCTTGATGTCCATAGTTATTATAGGCTGGAGAAGAAAGTAATACTTTGCTTTGTTTACAAACTGAGCAATAGCATGATAATTCCGAAGGGTCAAAGTAACATGACATGCTAGAGGTGCTTGGGCACCGGACAGGAGCACACGGGATAATCATAAGAAACTGCATGTAAGGCAGCTGAAGCCAAGCATTTTGCATTTCAGCAGCTCAGTAAGTTCATTTCTCTTTTTACTTCCAAACTCATGTTTGGACACATATCATACCTATGACTTAAAGAACAACATCAATAATGTATCTCAAATAAACATGTCAAATGGAATTTTGTGTGAAGCAATGGCTGAACGTTTTACTGCACTACACATGTGAGACAAGTTTAGAATTCTAAGGAAAATACTACAAATAAAGGTTTATAACAAAGCCTATCTATAAACGAGGACTTGTTCTATGTAAAATAAACATTGAGATTCTCGAGGACAAAAGATGACTCCTTTAAACATTATCTTTCTGGAATGCTCTAGATTGTGTTCTGTAGCTCCCTGCAGTGTTCTGAAATAATATTTGATCAAAGTAATTTGTTTTGTGTGAATTGCTATTGTGACAAAATAAATGACAAGAACCAACCACCATTTAAAATTTCAGTATTAAAGCCTCGAGTTTGCTTGGAAGTCTATGACTTAAACTCTAGGTGATATATACATACATGTACATAATAATTATATGTTTAAATATGTATATATCTATGTATATATATATGTGTCTTTTATAATCTACTTTAAGATGGTGTTTAAAAAGGAAGCATACTTTTAATGGTCACTTCAAAGTGTATGTTATGTGCGTGAATGGTAAAGTAGAAGTTTCCATTTTTCTTTTTGTTATTTGTACATTAATTTTGAAAAGTCATTATTACAGTTCCATCTTTGGTGTTTGAGAAATAGCATCATATATTTAGGAAGTGCCAGAGAGTCTCTCGTGCCATGAGCGTGTTTAATAAATCTCAGCTCATGAATGATTGATCTGAAAGAATTAGAAACCATCTCCAGTCTGAGCAACTGGATGTCTTTATTGTTAATTTCTGGTTCACTGAGCATAAAACTCTAGGGCACAGGCTGTGATTGCTCACTGCGGAGTTGGAGTTCGTTCTTTCATGGGCAATTGTAATATTTTCAAAACGAAGCTCTAGCTTCATATTCAAACTTCTCTTTGTCCAGTGGTGCTTGAAATGTGTTTGATGTCTGAGCCTCTCAAGTGTTGGCTGAAGTTGTGTCTCAGAGTGTTAGCAATGTTTCCAATGTTATCAAAATATAATAGTCCAATGTAATGCTCGTGCAAAAAGATAGATGAATACATTGATACACAATTGGGTAAATTTTATGTCACTCACTTTAGAGAACATTTAGAGTAAGAATTTGTTTTCCTCTCCATTGAGGTTTTATGCAGCCATGTGATTATTTCTCTCCAGTGATGTATGAGCTGAGGAAATGTATTCCTCTTCCAGGTCAGATCATTTATTTTTGATGGTCAATTTCTGCCTCTTTCCACAGTGCAGTATTTATGAAACATTTGTCAGAATGAAGGCGCCAGTCAACCTGGCCGTATAAGTTACAACAATGAGCAGAAGCCTCTGTCAACCGACATGATGCATGTACAATAAATAACAAAAGCCATTTCCTTTGACAGTATTGAATCTACAGCACCAAATACAGTGAACTACAGTGAAATACAGACTGGTATGCCAGGACAAAGGTGAACATAGGGACTAGCAACATGACTAGGTGAATATTCTCTGTTATGGGATATATTTCCTTGTCACAAAATCTATTTTTACTGGTTGAATTTTTTTGCATTACTATTTTACATTGCATAATAATTACGTGGTTTGTCCATTTTTTATTGAAATGTTATTCTCTCAGACAATACATACCAAAGATAATTTCCCCTCCCTTCAATCCTCCTGGCTCTCCTGCTTCTTCCCCCTCCCCTATCCACCCCATTTCCAGTTCGGAAGATAGCGGGTCTCCTAGAGACAATAGCCAGACAGAACAAAACAAGTTATGACAAGAGAAGACTAAAGGCCTCATAGCTCGGCTGGACAATGCAACCAAATGGGAGGGAGAAAGCCTCAACAGCGAGTCAATTAGTCAGTGATGCACCCTTCTCCCAGTGTTAGGAATTCCACAAAAA
>JADRCD010205138.1:0-41456 GCA_019843815.1 Montemys delectorum | reverse complement strand
AGAGCTGTGCCCAATATTGTAGCTTTAACTCATAGTCTTGCTTTATGCAATTGAATGAAAAAGATGAAATTGAGTTCCCTCTAAGGTTGACAGAGGAATTACTGAAACAGCCATGTCCTGAGAACTTACCTGAGCTTTGTACACACTATCTTATTCAATATTCATGATATAAAGGCACATAGTATATGATATTATTATCCCCATTTTCAAAGAGCAAAGGTAGAGGACAGAAACACACCTTGTCACATTGTCACCCAAAGAGCAGAGGCCTAGTCAAACCAGGGATTCCTTGACTGTACTTGGCTTCTACTCTATGGGGTCCCAACCGTCTATCAAGCACTGTGGACTGTAGGGACCAACATGGTCACTACCGGCTTATAAAATTACTATCTTTGAAACAGATCCAAGAAGCAGTTAACCTTCATGAAAAAGGTATGGAGTTCAACTAGTCTGGGTCTGAATCCTGGTCCCATCATTTCCATTTGTGTTACCTAGCAAGCCCCGCCTTCTCATATATGCAAAAGGCATCACAATGCCACACAAGATTGTAGCAGGGATAAATAAGAGGTGTTCTGAAGCTTTCAGAACATGGCATTCTAACAATACAAGGCAGCCATGGGTGGTATTATTTAGAGCTTGTAAACCACAGACCTGCAACCTCTAGGTCACCTCAAAGTGCCAGAGCCAAGGGATTTAGGAAAGATGAAGCAAGAGAAAGGACCTAGGTCTAAAAGGAAAAAGAAAATGTAAGAAAGGACGAGGTTGGAAGCATCAGAACACCCATCATAGCAGGAATGAAGACATTTGAACTTGAAATACAAACACAATATAGCAAGCTATATTTATATTTAAGTCCATAGTTACAAGAATGGAGAAAACAATCGCAAAGGCATGCTCCTGTAGACACACACACACACACACACACACACACACACACACACACATACACACTTTCTCCCAAGTGAGGATAGGAAAGGAGCTTATTTACAATACTTTAAATACATGTAACTCAGGGCTGCTGCTGGGAAAGAGCACTAAGTGCAGAGCCCAGTCAGAGCAGGTAGCTGCAGGGCTCCTTCGAAGGCAATAGGGCTGCAGGCTCTACCAGGGCTGCTGGGCGAGCCATACCAGAACAGGAGGCAGGGTGGAGGACATTGGGAGCCCCTAGAGTCAGGGACTCAGTGACACTTTCCACATAGCCTCCACTGTTTGCAGAGTTTCAAGTATTGTGTCTAACAAATTGAAAGCAAAAGACTTTAGTTCATTTAGAGATGTTTGTTGATATCAAAACACCAAAGAGAGAGAGGTCGGCTTCAAAACCGCCCCCAAGAGCTGAACCAAACCAAATCGTGCCATTGAATCAAGGGCTAACAGAGCGGAGGAGGGAGGTTGCACAGCGCTAACCTTGCCCTTGCTTGCTCTTTCACCTCTCCTCTGACCCAAGAGGAGCTTGGACGATGCTGGCATTTCAGCTATGCCCTGAACC
The DNA here is from genome assembly GCA_019843815.1 of Montemys delectorum. Lineage (NCBI taxonomy): Eukaryota > Metazoa > Chordata > Mammalia > Rodentia > Muridae > Montemys > Montemys delectorum. The sequence goes on along the minus strand of JADRCD010205138.1, from coordinate 39,970 downwards.
TCAAGACTGAAAGAGCACACAGACACTCCCCTATCTCTGTATGTGGGCGCTTTCCAAACTGCCCTTGGCTCCTGCACCCTCAAGCATCTTAATACTCTAGCGTTCCTCCTCCTGGGATGCAGGAGAGTCCTTAGCAAAAGCAGCCTCTGGCTGCTGGATCTTGGACTCCTTAGTCCAGCTCAGCTGGACTCCTAGCTTAGCTACCTCACGATTTCCAGAGGAGCCTCCCGGTACAGCCCAGCCCTGGAGGGTCCCCTCTTTTGTTTGTAGGGAGAACACTGCTGCTATGCAACACTGGAAGCCCAGCTGCGGGGGCGCTTCCCTACTCTGCTTGCCTGTGTTCCGGTCTGCTCTAGAGGGCCCCAGTTCAGCACAAGAGTCCCCAACTGTCGCCACCCGTTTCCCTGCCCGAACACTCACTTCCCAGTCCCTCCGCTTTCCATGCTGTCTCCTCCACCGCCCCATAGCGCCTCAGAGGCTTCTCGGCTTCCAGATGAACAGATAGAGATTGCTTTAACTCCATTGCTGATCCCCGCGGGCAAGTCCAGGGGTCCGTTTCACTCCATCCCTGCTGAAGGCTGCAGGCAGGAAGGCAGCTCAGATTGGCAGTGTTTTAATGGGCCTGGCGTTGCTGAGGAAGCTGCTCCATCTCTTCAATCTCCAGCACTCAAAGGCGCACAACTGGTACCCAGGATGGGGGAGGGATGCATAACACATGCGCAATGGAGGCTGGAGGGGGGAGGCTTGGGGGCTGGGTAGGGAAAAAGAAGGACAGACAATAAACTCTCTAGAACAACAAAAACAACTAAAATAAAATCACGCCCAAATGAAGCAAGAATAAGGCACCTGCTCACACTGAAGCCAGTAGATAGGCTTTGTGCGGATGGAGCTAGCATTGTGGGTGGCTGGAGAATCTGTTAGAGGGCTGGTAGGTTTCAAGTGTGATTGGTGAGCCCGAACATATCTGTAGGTGATGATCCTTCTTTGTAGACAAGCCTAAGCGTGGACTGCTGCTTTTGAATTCTGTTGTTTGCATTTATGTGCATGATCTGAATATAAAAGGGGGACAGCAGTCACTGTGTGTGTGTGTGTGTGTGTGTGTGTGTGTGTACACCTGTGTCAATCCTGTGTATTTGTATGGAAAAGAACAAGAGAGGCAAATATACGGCCAACAAAGCTGTTCAGAACACTGATCTTTACAAACCTGGAAAATAATTATAGTGACCAAACATTGCAGCAATAAAAAAAAAAAAATACAGTGTCAAGACTGGCAACAGAGCTCAATTGGTACAACATTCACTAAGCAAGAGGACCCAGGTCTGATCTACAGGACAGAACAGGTGTTAAAAGAGCAGGTACAGCTCTAGTCCTAAGACTAGGAGTGAAGGCAGGAGGAACCCCAGGGCTTGCCTGCCCTAAGATACCTTATACCAACTTCTGGCCTACACACGCACACTTTTTTGGGATTTTTTGTTTTGTTTTGGTTTTGGTTTTAGTATAAGCAGGATGAGAATGTAGCTCAGTTGGCAGAATGCTTCTGTAATGTGCACAAAGCCTTGGGTCCTGTCCCTAGCACTACATAAACCAAGTGTGTGATCCTAGCACACAAGAAGAGGCAAGAGGATCTGAAATTCAAATTCATCCTTGGATACACGTAGGGTGTGTGTGTAGCAGCCTAGGTTACAGTGGGCTTGTCATGGTCAAAAGGTGGCATTTCTTACCGGTTTCCCTATTTTCTGGTCTTACATTTCTTCCCCATCTTCCTTGATGTTCCTAAAGCTTAGAGGAGGTAGTAATGTGACAAGTGAATGTTCAGTCCCAAACTTTGTTTTGTTTTGAGAGAGGGTCTCCTATGTTCTATTGGCCTCAACATGTATCTAACAATGGCCTTGAACTCCTGCCTCTACCTGTTCAGTGCTAGGCTCACAGGCATGTACCACCGTGTCGATGGAGTAAACGTAGAAAAATGTTACCGATGGTTGTTTGTAGAGTTAAGAGGAAAAGCCCTCCTCTTTCAATTTTTCCTATTTCCCAAGCATCTATATGGAGCAGATGTTGCTGTATCATTTTAAAAGATGAATGGATTCAGCTTCTAACACTGTGTGAAGACATGAGGTCTGTGATCCTGGAGGGTGAGGCCATCACTGTAGTGCTGTGGCTGAGACGGTCTGTTCTCGTTAGCATTGGGCAACAATCAAGTTCAATAGCTGGCTACCACAGTGACCTGTGCAGAGGGAGGCGCTCCTCTGCCAGCTCCATGTCCTGGCCTCAGCTCTGCTGAAAAGGCCAAGGACTCAGAGAGACAAGAGTTGATTACTGAGAGCCAGGCCAGCAGGGGCCACACCTGTCATTTCAGTTGACCGAATAGGAGAATACTGCAGTATCATCCTGATAAGTTGATACTTTATCCAGTGAGTTGACAGTTTCAAATGTGAATTATATGGAGTTTATCAGAATAACATGTCTTTCAAAGATACAGGCTTTGAAATGGAATACTGGGTCATATGGACCCCTGACCCTGCCACTTGCCAGCTATGGTAGGGACCCTCTGTGATGTATGATTTAATTTCTCTGTTTATTTTTTCCTGCTGCATGTGGAGGGTGGAAGGGACACACACACACACACACACACACACACACACACACACACACACACACACAAACTCACCACATACATCACATACACACACACACACACAGAGAGAGAGAGAGAGAGAGAGAGAGAGAGAGAGAGAGAGAGAGAGAGAATTAATCTCAATCTGTACTATAAACTGGCCTCAAACTCTCTTGCTCTTCTTTCCTCAACCTTCTGGATGCTCAGATTGAAATCATGTGCTGCTACACCCAGTCCTAAGTTTCTCTCTGGCTTTTTTTGTGGTTTGTGGTATATGTAGGAATATATATTTGTGGGTATAACTATGTATATGTATACACATACATATACAGGCCAGAGACTGATGCTGGGTTTCGTCTTAAATTACTCTACCTTTTTTTTTTTTTCAAGGACAGGACTATATCCTTGGCTGTCCTGGAACTCACTCTGGAGACCAAGCTGGCCTCAGAGATCTGCCTGCCTCTGCCTCCCGAGTGCTGGGATTAAATGCATGGGACACACTACCAGACTCCTTATCTTTTTAATTGGTTATTTTATGTCTGTGACTGTTTTGCTTACACGTATGTATATACTCTACCTGGGTATCTGGTGAGGGGGGAAAGTCAGAAGATTCCCCAGAAATGAAGTTTGGATGGTTTTGAACTGTCATGTAGGTACTGGGAATTGAACTTGGGCTCTCTACAAGAGCTACTAGTGCTCTTAACTGCCAAGCCTTCTGTCCAGGCCCATCTACCTTATCTTCTTTTAAAACAGGCTTTCACACTGAGCCTGAGGCTGCAGATTTACAAAGCCAACCAGCCTTGGGATTCTCCTGTCTCCAGCTCCTCAACACTGGGATTCTTGGTTCACTCTACTCTCGACTTTTACATGTATGCTGGGATCCAAATTCAGATCCTGTGCTGCAGGGCATCTGCACACATCTGTCTGAGCCATCTCCCTAGCTTTTACATTTTATTTTCTTTGTCTTTAAAAATTCTAATGCCCTTAGACAAGGGATGTGGTTCATCTGATGGAGTGCTTGCCTAGGGTGCAAGAAGCCCTGGGTTCAATTCCAAGCACTGCATAATAATCCCAGTATACATGAGGCAGAAGCAGGAGGTCATCCTCAACTACTTAGTGAGTTTAAAGCGAGGCATGATTTCTAGAAATCATGTCAAAGATAAATAAGCCTAGGCATGGTGGCATACGCCTCTAATTCTGGCATTCAGGAGTCAAAACCAGACAGGTTTCCTGAGTTTGAGGCCAGATTGGTCTACATAGAGAGTTCTAAGCTATCTAGGGCCACATAGTTAGACTCTGTCTCACAAACAAACAAACAAAATTTGAGTGTGCTATTATGACAACTAAAAGAAATGGTATAGGATCTCACAACCTTACATAGCAATGGAGTAATGCCACGTGCTGTGACAAATGCTGGAGGAGAGAGATGACATTCAGAATCACAATGAACTGTTGCAGCATTAACAAGGTGACTAGAACACTGCCTGTAAACGTGCCACTTATTCTTGCATTGCGTTGTCCTAATTCACAGAAAATGAACTGAGCAAATTCCTCCCACCCATCATCTACCCCATCATCCTCTCCCCTCTGAAGCTGTGCTTAGTCCAGCATGAAGCTTTGCAAAGCTAGCCATTTGCTCCCAGGGAGGTACAAGTTCAGGAACTTGTGAGACCAGGATTGTGCCCGCACTTCTACATCTGGCAGCCATAGAAAAAGTTCCTGCTGTACACAATGCATTCATAAAAGAACATCAGAAAGATGACCAATTCCCATGTTGTCTCCTTCATTCCATTTTGAGTCACAAAGAATGGAGAGAAACCGAGTGATCTGCATCCATATTGCTCTAAGGCTTTCACTCATGAAATTGGTTTAGCAGCAGATGAGATGGTTCAACTGGAAAGGATCTTGCCACCATGCCTGGCAACCCCACTTCAAACTGTGGGACCCTCTTGGTGAAAAGAGAAAACAGACCCTGGTCTCCACACTAGCACTGTGAACACACACAAACACATACCCCAACGACAAAATAAATAACAATCCTTTATAAAATGTATGTTGAGCTATACCCCAGACAGGTACTGGCATTGACAAGGACCCAAGTGTAGGAACATAATACAATCATGATCCATTCTCTTTCAAATTGTCAAAGTGGGGATATCAATTGGCCTGAAGTATGTAGTAAGTTGGATTAGGTATGCCTGTACTCACGTGGCTGTCTCATGGATAACTGATTTCAGCAGCCTCCTCCTGCACTTGGGGCTAATATCTTGAAGTTCTCCAAAGTCCTACTCAATTCAGGCAATGTATCCTTGTACCCTACCTACTTTTAATGTGTTTGAAAAGTCCTAAACTTAATTTCCTCTATTTCCCATCCTCACCTACATAGGTCATTATTCTCTAGAAGAGAGTTAGCCTAAAACCAATAGGAAATGAGTAAGAGTACTTAAAGGTTAATAAGTCTGTGTTCCCAGATGAATCTATATATTTTTCTGTTGTCAAGACAACTAGAATAAATGTTCCAGACATGCCTTGAATTCAGCCTGACATCCATAGCCTGCCTTTAGAGGGCTGGGGCTATAGCTCCATAGTAGACACTAGTCTGGCATGTGGAAGGCCTAAAGTTTTATCCTCAAAACCACAAATGTGTGTGTGTGTGTGTGTGTGTGTGTGTCTTTGTGTGTGTGTCTGTGTATAGTTCTCATCTCTGTGTCTCTTGTCTGTGTGTGTGTCTTTGTGTGTGTGTCTGTGTATAGTTCTCATCTCTGTGTCTCTTGTCTGTGTGTGTGTGTGCATGTCACTGTGCATGTGTCTGTCTGTGTATTTGTGTATGTCTCTGTGTGTGTCTTATATGTGTGTATGTCTTTGTGTGTATGTGTATGTTATCTGAACTAGATTTTGTGGAATGAATAAAAAATATTCTGATAGCCGGGCGGTGGTGGTGCACACCTTTAATCCCAGCACTCGGGAGGCAGAGGCAAGTGGATTTCTGAGTTCGAGGACAGCTTGGTCTACAGAGTGAGTTCCAGGACAGCCAGGGCTACACAGAGAAACCCTGTCTTGAACACCCCTCCCCCCAAAAAAGAAAAATATATTCTGATAATTCATGAAGCTGATGAATTTAGAAAATCCAAGGTGTATGTGATGGTTTGTACATGCTCAGCCCGGGGAGTGGCACTATAAGAAGGTGTGGCCCTTTTGAAGTAGGTGTGGCCTTGTTGGAGTGGTGTGTCACTATGGGTGTGGGCTTTAAGACCCTCATCCTACCTGCCTGGAAGCCAGTATTCTGCTAGCAGCCTTCAGATGAAGATGTAGAACTCTCAGCTCCTCCTGCACCATGCCTGCCTGGATGCTGCCATGTTCCCACCTTGGACTGAACCTCTGAACCGTAAGCCAGCCACAATTAAATGTTGTCCTTAGAAGACTTGCCTTGGTCATGGTGTCTGTTCACAGCAGTAAAACCCTAAGACAGGGTGTATCACACACACACACACACACACCCCATACACACATATATATATGCACATATGTGTGCATATGTAGATTATAATTTTGTAGTTTCTATCATATCTTTGTTTTAGTTATTGAAACCAGAAAATACGTGTGTTGGCCCCCAGATCTTATTGACAGTAGGGACATTCACTTTTACTGACCTGTAATCAAGCTCTCTTTACCCTCTCCTTCCATACAACTAAACTGAGCTCACGTTCTCTCCCCTAAGGCACTATGATCTCCGTCTAACATGCACTCTTTCCACAAATATCACCTATTCTGTGACAGAACTTTGCTAGCTGCCAGGACTCTACCATCCAGACATTGTGCTGGGAAGAGTTGGGGGCTGGGGTGGGGCATGGAACGTACCACTTATGTTATGTCTAGGTGCTTATTAGGGACAGAAGCACCCTAAAATCTCAAGGCACTGTCCGGCTTTCTGTAGGCCATGTTTCCCATGCTTCTTTGAACAGACCTCTCTTGACAGATGAGAACCATGAAAGCCTCAAAACCATATTCTAGAAAACTCACACTTTGGAATCTGCATTAGAAAAAATGTAAGTCTCAGCTAAGCACTGTTGTTGTTGCTGCTGCTGCTGTTGTTTGTTGAATTGGGATTTCAATGCTGGCCTTGAACTCACTATATAGCTGAAAAAGAACTTGAACTTTTTTTTTTTTTTTTTTTTTTTAAGGATCCAGTGTGCTGAGCATCTTTTTACTGAAGTGGTTTGTTCTGTGGCAGAAACGTACAAGGGAGTAAACACTATAAATAAGCCTCCGTGCTAGGTCATACAAATAAACAACAGCCATTGGACAGCTACTAAAATAACACTTTCTCGGGGGCTGGCGAGATGGCTCAGTGGGTAAGAGCACTGACTGCTCTTCTGAAGGTTCTGAGTTCAAATCCCAGCAGCCACATGGTGGCTCACAACCACCCGTAATGAGATCTGATGCGCTCTTCTGGTGCATCTGAAGACAGTTACAGTGAGTTGTGCCGGCGTGAGCGGGGCTGGAGCGGGCAGGGCCGGCAGAGGTCCTGAGTTCAATTCCCAGCAGCCACACATAATAGCTCACGGCCATCTGTACAGCTACAGTGTACACTCATACACATAAAATAAATAAAATATATCTTTAAAAATATCACTTTTTCACATTTCTGAGTATAAAATGAAAACAACATTGGTTAAGGAAAAGGCATCTAATAATCATTGAATCAAATAATCATTGATTCTCAAACTGTACGACTTGGCCAAATTAAAAAAAAAATGACAAAAGCATTCACATGTAAGCATTGTATAACAATCCTTTCAATGAGCAGCATTTTATCTTTGACAGTTCATTTTACCATTAGCAAAATACATCAAAAATATATTAAGGCACTAAAATAAATACATAATACTACATTGTCAATGAATGGAAACATCATGGGGTATACTGAATGAGTCGTGATAAAGTACAATTATTTTAGCTTTGATAGTACATAGTAATCTAACTACCAAATTGTGATGTGTACAATCAGATATATATCTCAATGTCTATCTCACCTGCAAGATAAGACAACATACTATGACAATTCTGGAGCAATGACTTGGGTCAAACTGTTTTCTACTCCTGAGATGTTCAGTTACTTTAAGTTTTGCTTCCCTTGGCAATTTACTCTTTCAAAATCAACCCGCGATAAGGAGTCTATACATTAGCAACTTTACAACTTTTGAATTTTTAAGTAAAAAGATTTATCAGATGGTAATCTTTAAGGAAATCTTTGGGAACATTATTTACACTAACATTTTCACAATTTTTTTAAAAAATGCAAGTTATTGCTGATGACTGTTCTTCCTAGTGGGACATCTCCCTGGCGTGTACTCTCATGGACACTCAAGAACCCCACTGTACCTTCTGGTTAATTAGAGAGTGGAGGTTTTATTGTGGATCTACAAAAAACATTCTTATGAAAGGGTCCTCATAAAAATACAGAGAACCATTTATCAATTATAACTATATAAATAGAAAGGTTTCAGGATAGGCCCATATGAAACACTTCCTTAGAGCTTCTTGAACATATCAAAAAGTTTTTGCCTATATCTGAAAAATAAAACCAGTGATTTTACTATCCCCTTTTTTGTTAAGGAATTATTTATATTGCTAAAAAGGGCTCTGATGGTGTTGTGTAAATGTTATCGACAAATATTTAATTTTTCTATTATATACCTGTTGATTTCCTAGACAAAGATGCTCTCCTTCGTGCTCTATTCCACATTGCCCGCCCAAACTACAAAAGTCTGGCATACGGAAGATCGGGAGCTAGGGAAGGAGCATCTTTAAAATAGAGCTGCAGAAGAAAGGGCGTCTACTTTATGCACACAGGCTCCCTCTTGTTATTCCTGAGTCTTACTTAAAACCTCATTCACGCTTCCCAGCTCTGCCTCATCTGTGCACGGGAGGCAAAGCACAGGTTATGCCAGTAGTGAATTTGAACTTCTGATTCTCTAGCCTCTGCCTCCTGAATAGTAAATCTAATGAATTACAAACACACACACACACACACACACACACACACAGAGGTATACACACACACACAGGTACACACACACACACACACACACACACACACACACTTTCAGCCTGGGTATATGCGGGCTCTGAAAATGTCTCATTCTCTCAGATTCTTCCCACACTTCCCTCTATGCCTTGCATGAACAGAAATGCCCACACATTGCAGGCCTCACATCTGTATTAAACACCCTACACCACTCCCCCCCCCCCCCCCCCCACCCCCGCCACCAACTAGAAATAAGTGGCAGCCTGTTCCCTGTTGCCTAAGCAAAGGTTAAAAGACTCTAACTGGACAGGTGCAGGTCACATGGCCATTGCTAGCCCAATCAGGAGTGTGAAATGCACTAATTAGCTTACCCACAGTCACACATGATCTATCCCATTGCACAGCAGAGTCATCTTCTGGCAGGATTTCCTGATCAAGAACTGAGAGCTTTTGGGAAGGGATAGAGTAATGAATGTTTCCCACACCTCTCTAGTGACCACATCATGTCAGGACATGGTACCCAGCCTTGTCCACAGCTGATGGGCGTATAAAGGGTCCTAGCCCCAATTTACTTATGCCTGCTAGACCACAGGGCCCTGAGAGCAGGACCTGTTCTTACTAACTTCAGACTTCTTTCACATTGACCAGTGCCTAGCACACTGGTGGCTTAAATATTTGTTGAACTAATGCCATTGAATGAAATGATGAAATTAAGAATAGCGAAGGAACTGATAAGAGGCCAAGCCTGAAGAGACATGCTCAATCCCCAGGCTCCACATGGTGGAAGGAGAGACCATGTTCCCCAAAGGTGTCCTCTGACCACCACAGGTGCTCTGTGGAATACTCATGCTCCTGCCCAAAAAACTAACTGAATAAATACAATATTAAAAAAATTTAAGTTGCAAATGTATGGAGACTTTTTCAGCATCCCCAAAGGGTTACATCATTGCATCAAAGATGAAAATGTAGGCCATCTCACTCCACAGCATCAGTAAAATAAACACATTGAAGAAGCTAATTCATAGGCTTGGGCTAATTCTAAATTGGGGCACATTCCAGTATGTGTTTTAGGGTGATGCTGTCATTTGCAGCCATTCAGATGAAAATCCTATGCCAGGGCCCCAATCCTTTCTTCCTGTTATGGGGAGGGAAGAAGAATAAAATCTGTTTTTCCTCCTTCCTTAAAACTATTGTGTCCTCTGAGAACACAGCACAGGGAAACATGGGAAAAGCTTTGATCTTAGGAATCACTCACTTTAGAAGATACAGTTAACTCTAATTCAACTGACATAGGATGAAGAAACCTTTTAAATTACATCTGGGGCTGGGAAGGTAGCTCAGCAGTGGAGTGCTTGCCTACTGCCGTAAGTTGGGTTTCTATTGCTTCAGTGGTGAAGCACCCTGAGTGACTAAAGCAGTTTGAGGCGTGTAGCCTAACGGGAAGAAAGTCTTTATTTCATTCATAGCTCCATATAACCGTCCATCATTAAAAGCAGTGAGGGCAGGGACTCAAGCAGGACAGGAACCTGGAGGCAGGAGCTGATGCAGAGGCCATGGAGGTGCTGTTTGATGTCTTGCTCAGAGAACCCAGGAGCTTTCTAAGATAACCCAGGAGTCCAGAGAAGGTACCACCCACAATGGGCTGGCCCCTCCCCTGTCAATCACCAATTAATAAAATGCTGTATGGCCAGACCTTATGGAAGCATTCTTAGTTGAGGTTCCCTCCTTTCAAATAACTATAGATTGTGTGTCAGGTTGGCATAAGATGATCTAGTACAATTACTATGAACAAGGCCCTTACGCAGTCCCTAGCACCATAAAACAGAAATTTACATTACCGTGAATGAATACAAATGTTTGTTATTTCCTAAACAACACTGTATAACTACTTAGATGGCATGGACATTATACAAGGCATTATGTATACACGGTTGGTGATGTGAGGTGTCTGGGAGAGGTTATGAGCAAACACCATACTGATTTATAATGGTCTTGAGCAAGAAGCTTCCTAGTCTTCCACGGATACTAACAATGAATGGTCCCAGAGGAGCCATATAGACATTTAGGTTTTGTTTATTTGTGTGTGAAAGAGATAAGAGATAGAGAGGGGACCGGGAAGATGGGAGAGTGCAGGGAGTGCTTATGCCACAGCAACTCAGGTTGAAAACAAAGGCAACCTCAGTATAGGTCCTTACCTTCCACCTTGTTTGAAGCAGGGTCTCTTGTTTGCCATTAGGTACACCAGGTCAATCTGAGAGGTTCCTAGGACTCTTCTGTCTCTGCTCCCCAAGCCCCCTCCATTTCCTGTAGGAGTTCCTGGGATTGCATTGCATGCAAGTATGTTTGGCTTTTATGTAAGTTCAATGGATTCAAACTCAGGTCCTTAGACTTATCAGGCAAGAGTTTTACACACTGAGATGTCTTTTCAGCCTGCAAGCTTTCACACTTAATCCTGACTTACACTGAAGTTGAAGAGTTTAGCTTCAAGAAATGTATGGTGCCGAAAGTCCATACATAATTCCAGCACTTAAGAGGTAGAAACAGGGGGATCAGTAGTTTGAGGACAGCCTGGGCTACATGAGACTCTATCTTAAGAAATGCTTGCCGGGAGGTGGTGGCACACGCCTTTAATCCCAGCACTCGGGAGGCAGAGGCAGGCAGATTTCTGAGTTAGAGGCCAGCCTGGTCTACAGAGTGAATTCCAGGACAGCCAAGGCTACACAGAGAAACCCTGTCTCGAAAAAAAAACAAACAAACAAAAAAAAAAGAAAAAAAGAAAAGCTTCGATTATTGTCCAAGAATTTACAACTAGTTCAGAGAGAACGTGGCACTAATTGCACCTAAGAATCACATTTCTTGTTATTAGAGGTTTCCTGTCTGTATACATACCACCCTGATTGTTACCAGTCTTCTCTGATCTCAGAAGCTAAGCAGGATAGGGCCTGGTTTATACTTGGATGCAAGGAGAGATTTGCTTGTATAAAGCCCAAGGATTTTGCAAGGGAAATACTGGATTACCGTACTATGACTCATCAGCCCAAATGAATATTACCTATTCATTATACCATGGCAATGCTTGCACAACTGAGAACAGGCTGTTGCATGTCTCATCATGACTCTACAGCAGCTGCACATCTATCACAGAATGATAAACTCAGGTGATGTGTGACCTATATGTGTAATCAGTTCTGAGAAGATTCTTAATTACTCAACATCTATAATATTGAAAATACAAGGGCCTGATTTTGATCAGCCTCTGCTTCTCAGTAATGCTGACTCAGAAGGAAAATGTGTATCATTGCTATTAGAAGTGGAAGAGAAGAGCTGAATCATGTTCTTCCATGTCAAATGTTGTGCTGTTAATGCCCTTTGGGATACAGTGGACAAGGTGGAATTAGACCACCTCTGACCAATGGGCACTTAATGTCACTAACAGACAGGTCCAAGGAACACTGTCATGGTACTACATCACTTCTTTTGTATGTATGCATGCACTGGGGCTTGAACTTGGGGCCTTTTGAAGAGTGAGGAAACACTTTACCATTGAGATGTGCCACCATTCCCATTCTATTAGGAAAGCACAAATTGTTATTACTGGCTATTATCAGATAAGCTTACTGTTAACGTGTGAGGATTTGGTCAATGTCATAATATAGTATTGCAAACTCCACTGCCTATACATACATCAACTATAGATGAAGGCGTCATAAGCAACAGGAAGTAAACCTGTGGTGACCTACGCCAGAATGGAACAGTACTGCAGCCGTGTGGCCTCTGTCACTCCAAAGAAAACTCCACTTCTCAAAATTCAAAAAGGCAGTCCAGATATTCAGAAGTGGGCTCATCCTGGACTACAGGAGGATGAAAGCCAGAATTCCTCAGTAGCTTGTGAAGCCAGCCCCAGCCCCTCTAGCATTTCCCTTATCACAGGCAGAGGGATAAATGGCTTTCTGTAGTACATATTATCATACCAAATGCTGGCCTTGCCTTCCTCAGTATCATCACAAGTACCTGGTAGACATTCCAAAGTCCTTGCTAGTACCCTAGCCCTTCTCATCGCCTCTCCTACCCTAAACTCCATCCAGCTTAAGAGCTTCCCTCCCAGAAGCCATTCACTCTCCTGCTATTTTCAATATATGTGTTTTCTATCTCAAACTCCTTTTTCTAAGTTCTTCTTTGTCTTCTTCTGTGTCTCTCTGTCTCTCCCTCTCTGTCTCTGTCTGTCTGTCTGTCTGTCTGTCTCTCTCTCTCTCTCTCTCTGCTCTGCTCTGGCTTCTCTTATGGCAAGCCATCTGCTAGCCATGTTCCATCTACTTTCTCTCTCTGCTCTAGACTCAGATGACTCAGGCTGTTCTCTCTCTCTCTCTCTCTCTCTCTCTCTCTCTCTCTCTCTCTCTCTCTCTCTCTCTCTCTCTGTGTGTGTGTGTGTGTGTGTGTGTGTGTGTGTGTGTGTGTGTGTGTGTCATATCTACAATAAAAACCTTCCCTTTAACCATACCATGGAGTGGTCATGTGGCCCATTGTAATTTTTGAGACCAGCTTTCATGTATCCCAGACTTTCAATGAATACTATATGCAACTGAAGATGACCTTGAATTCCTGGTCCTCCTGCCTCCACCTCCCAAATGCTGGAATTATGAAACTGTCCTGCAGTTTCACGAACTGGGTTCTTGCTCGGTGGAAAGGAGAAGAAAGACCTGAAACACAGAGTTCGAGAACAAAAGGACATGAAGCCAAGTTGCATCCCAATCAAGGCTTCCCACTTTACTTTTGGGGTTCAGGATTTATATGTACACAGGAAATCGAAACTGGATCTCTAGGTTACAGTGACATTTGCATAACATAAACAATGTGGAAGGAGTCAGGAGTCAAGGAAAGCCGGGCTGCTGGGCGTGCCCGTTCTCGAGGGCGGTGTCCCAGTGTCCTGCTGGTCTAGACTCTGGGGAGAGGTTGGAGGCCAGGGCCCACAGTGGGGGAGGAGGTCAACAGCAGATATCCTCGGGCGGTCAGTTTGTTTATTCCAATAATGTCCTCAGCCAGCAGGCATACCTTCCTTTGGAATCCTCAAAGGCGAAGGCGGAACTCAGAGCAGTGGGCCTTTGTTTTGGCCTAGCAAGTGTGAGCTGAGTCTCCGGTTGCAAGCTCCAATGTCTCAGAGTTGAGGCGGGAAGGAGGAACCCAACAGAATTACATACAGGTGAGAACCACCATACTTGGCTATCTTCCCATTTTATGAGTTCCACAAATTCAGAGTTGGCAGAGTTCTGGCTAGAGAGACCTCATTCTTGGGGTCCTAACAGAGCAGGCCTGACCTAAATAGATAACCCAGTGATGGTGAAGGCAGAAACAAACAACAGGCCCATTTGTCTTTAAGGCGCTGACAGAAACTTTAGGATTATATAGGAGAACGTCAAATGTGGGGATTGTAGGGCTGGGGAATTTTAGAATTAAGAAAAAAGGAGCATTTAGTAGAAACGCATTGGTGGGAATGTATACTGTGTAACCTTCATCTGGACGGGCATGGGAAACCTCTGTAACAGCCAAGAATGCAGACTAGCCAGTTTCAGAAACCTGTTGGCCACAAAGCCCCCCCCCCCCGCCCCCCAGCTAGGTCCAAGAACAAAAAGGCAGGATATGAGCCATCCAGATGATTCTAGGGAACGGTCAGCCATAAAGTGAATAGTATAGGCCAAACCACAATCTTGTGACCAAACCACATTCTTGTGCATAATGAGTGTGTAGGATGTTTTCCTTACGACCCTGACTCACTAGGGGCTGGGTCTCTTTAGAATTTTCCACTGTTCTCTTGTTATGTTTCCTTGGTAACCCCCTCAACTCCCTAGTTTGTGGTTTTTTCCCTTTAAATACCCCTTACTACTCGTGCTTGTGGTTGAACTCCTCTGGTCTGCAAGGTTACGAGTTCAATCCCGGTACCGGCCTTTCCTCAATAAACCTCGTGTGTTTTGCAGCAAGTTCGGTCTCTCGAGAGTTATTGGGTGGTCATGTCATCGAGGCTTGAGTGAGGGTCTCCCCAGCTCTGGGGATCTTTCATTTGGGGATTCATCTGGGATTTATGGCCACCCTTGACTCTCCGAAGACCCCTTGAATGTGAGTTCTTACTTGTGTCCGTCTGTCTGTTTTAAGTCTCTACTCGTAATTTGTCTGTGAACTGCCTGTCTGTCTGTGAATCCCAAGATTCACCTGGTTGCATCCTGAGAGGGGATAGCAAAGTTTATCTCTGAAGTTTATTTGTAGTCAGCGACCCCCTGCCCTCCATGAGGAGGTCAGCAGGTGTGCTAGGACCACTGACTAATACCCTGGGAGACATCCCAGTGGAAATTGGGGATTGGGATTCTCAGGGACGCCTGGAGGAATCCCCTTAGGAGGGCAGAACTCCTCGAGAGGAGGGTGTGTCTGTTCTCCCCATCGTTTGGTTTCTTTTCAATTGGCTCCGTTTGGGCCACTCTTGCTGTGTTACTCTTTGTTTTTTTGTGTGCTGTGTTTGTGATTTTTGTCGCCCTTGTGACTGCGATGGGACGGACGGTAGCTTCCCCTTTGACTCTGACATTTGATCACTAAATGGAGGTTAGGGACAGAGCACATGTCATGTCATTTCAGGTAAAGTAAGGACTTCGGTAAATTTCCAGCTGTCTGTTTTTCTGAAGCAAGGTTGGCACTCGAGATTGAGATGGGTCTTTTTGTGTGTGTTTTGTAACTGGTTCATCTCGGCAGCCGTGGCAGGCACAAGCCAAGCAACTCTGTGATTTGGCTTTGATTATCTGTGTACCTGATGTTTTTTACTGGGTCCAGTTGTCTTTCTCTGTGTCATGGACCTGAAAACTTCTAGTTGTCTGTGTGATAACTGATTTTCTGTGTATGTTTGGACCTCGAACTGACGATTTACACCCCACTTGACAGATGGACGGTGTTGGAGCTAGGGCTGCTGCCTCTGGGCTACTCTTGGGGGAACTGGGAATAAAGATTGGTGTCGGCAGGAATCCCATGGTCCTGGGTTTCCCAAGAGGGCAGTCATTAAACATGGAATCAGTCCCACAGCTGCCGAATCATTGGAGGTAGGGGCCCACCCCCAGGCGCTGCAGTTCCAGTTCTTTCTGGGCCAGATCCAGATCCTTGGCCTTTTCCCCATCCAGGCTGGCCGCCCGGATGTCGACCCTAGCCTCAACCCAGACATAAACTGAGGCAGAAGGGCTATGTCTGTGGACCTGGCTCTGGGGAAGGCCTAGCAGCCGACCCACTGCACCAAGCCATGCGGGCTACTGGAGATGAGTTTGAGACCAGCTTCCACTGCACCATCTCTGACGGGGCTGCTCAGCTACACGTGACCCCAGGCACAGCCCAGCAATGCTTCACCCAGGTACCCGACAACAGCAGTGGGGGCTGGGTGGAGTTCACAGCTCTATACGGGGACAGGGCCCTGGAGGAGGCATGTCTGCGGGAGGGACAGCTGCTGCTTTGAAGCCCACAGGCATGGGCTCACTAGAGGTTAGGCACTGCCAGAGAGCAGGACACAGTAGTCAGGGACCCCTGAACAACCAAGTGGGTTTTTACAAAATAGATTAATTGGGTTAAAATATTGTCTTTATTATCTGGTTCAAAAATTATTAAATTGGTATCTTGTAAATTGTGGTGATTAGATATTGCAGCCTTGGGAGTTATGCTTTGTTTACTATGTGGTGGGCGCTGTTTAGATAAATGATTTTTGTTCTGTATTTCATGTTAAAGAAAAAAAATGGTTAAAACTTTGGTTTAGCTTAACTTGTTTAAAAGACAGTCTCAATTAGTTCAGCAGAAATTGATAAGCCACTGTGCTGTGGCCGGGAGTTAAGCGCAGCTGATAGAAGCTGTTAAAGGGGACAATAGCGTTTTGCTTGTAATATTGGTAACAGAAAATTAGCTTAAAATTGGTAACTTGGGGTTGGAGTCATGTTAAATGACAACACATGGCATGAGCCGACCCAGAAAAACAGGTCTTCATAATATTTTATGTAATTCTTACCCCTTATAAATTTAGTAAGGCCAAGGGTGAAGCCTGGGCCAGAGATAAGATTTATGATGTATTGAAAATTGCACTGTCATGCATTCATATGTAAGAATTGGCAGCTAAACTTTATACTGTGACAGTAATGCTTTGATATTGATTTTTTAAAAAATAGAATGTTTAAAACTGGGTTTTGTTTAAATTATGATTATACTTTAACATTACAAGAGTTAAAAAGGTGTGGAGTCTAGAGACAAGTGATGAGCAGTTTGGAGACAAATGAAGAAAGAGTTAGCTTGCCTTGGAAAAAAAAAGAGAATAGAAAAATAAACAAAATTCTATCAAAACATAGTAGTAGAAGGAAACCTGGAACAGCTGTGGCTGTTGCTGGGCGGAGGCTGTTTTGCACGTAGTGTTATTGAGCCAGTGGGAGATGCCTTGGTCAAACGCACCTAGAAGAGCTGGTTAGCATTAGCAAAATAAGGAATTTTACCTTGTCCTTTATATCAGACATGGGGACTTTCTTATTTAGAAATTTTGAGGATACTAAATTTGTTTTGAGATTCATATGTTGCAGAAATGTATAGCCTTGGTGAATACCTTCATGAGACATGCTAAACTTGCTTGCTTGAACTCCTGGTGTCCTGAACTTCAGCCTGATCCAATTATGACACAGACATCAGAAAACTAATTCTGTTTTTCCTTCCCCCCTCATATTCTATGCCCCTGTTCACTCGAAGAAGCTATGACTGAGTCATCTACCCGGTTCCCTGGGCTTTGGGACTAGAGAGAGTTGTTGATAGGTTGTGTTTCTAGGAAATGTAAAGTGATCATATTTGAAATAGGAAAAAAATAGTCAGATTTAATTGTATAGCTATAGAAAGCCTTATAGTTTGTTATTGAGTCGCATGTTCCTATTTGGTGCAGAATCAATTTTGATACAAAATCAATGTTATCTTTGATATAAGGACCTTCTGATAATATTTACCCTGTACTGAAAATGAGTTAATTGGTATATAGACAATTTAAACTGAAAACATTGTGTGACTAGAATTTGGTCAGGTATTTAAATATTTCTTCAGATACACAGCTTATTCTCAGAAAGTTTGCTTTGGTGTTTATATTATTAAGTTCTGAATTTTGTATCCTATATTTGTAGTAGTAATTGGTAAAAGTTGAGGCTTGTGTTATAAACCATTTACATCTTAAACTGGTATGCAAGAAATGAGTAAGAGCTTTTAAATTGAGAATTTGTTGTTAAAATTGGGTGTACAACAGTGTTCTTATTGATTGAAAGGTGTAGCTAATACAGGTCTGTTGTGTATACTTCAAGACCAGAAGATGAAGTTTTCCATAGACAGATCTGAGATGTTTAGACCTGCGAGTTTAGGGCCAAATTAACAAATTCATGGCTCTGAGTTTATTGTTAGGGTGACTTCAAGATTTTCATTAGAAATAACTGAGAGTAGTTCAGACGATAGTCCAGATTACTTTACATAGGTAGTTGGTTTTCAAAAACATCAGAAATCCACAGAATATAGCATTTGATATTATTTATTCATCTGGCAGAGACCTGACTGTGACTGACAGCACCCTTTCTCAGACTCACAGAAGAGATTGAGCATCATCAGAGCTGCTTCAGCTGTGGTGAGACAGCCACTGGGCAAAAGTTGCCTCTTCATCTGCAGACGACACTGTCCAAAAAGGACACACAGGCCTAGGACAAGCTTATATCTGCCAAGACACAGTAGGCCAGTTCTTAATGTTCCTGTTCTCAGACATTCACGGGCCAGAAGGCTGAAGATTGATGCTCCAACGTTTTAAAGGACTGTCCAGGTATCCAGCAGTCTCTATTAATTGGCAATATTTTTTGGAAGCTGTGTTAGGCTTCCCATATATTCTCTATTATTCAGTCATTCCTGGATTTCTGATGGAGTTGAAAGACTAGGAAAGTTAGAAGATATGCAGAATAAGTTGTTAAGAAAACTAGTGCAGGTAGCTGAGAAAGTGTTTTTATAAATGGAGAAAGAAAAAGGAAAGTTGCAGAAGGACTGTGAAAGGGCATAGTGATAGAATGGAGTTTAGTGCAAGAGTCAGAAGGAATAAGAGGTTAGAGAGTGTAAGAGAGATAAGACAGGAAAGAAGAGAAGCTAGGAAGCTTGAGAGCTAGTAAGGTAGTGACTGGCAATAAAAGAAAATTAGGAGTTCCCCTGAGAGTTATGTTGGGAGACTGCAGGGGCAGCTACAGGAACATCTGCTATGGCATTGCAGCATAAGACTTATGGAGAGTTAAGAGCTGTCATTGATTTAAATATAGAAGAATGTTGCTTTTATGTAAACCATTCAGGAGTCATTAGAGACTCCATGAGAGAGAGAGAGACTAGATCAAAGACAGGGACAGAGAAGCACAACAAAACTGGTTCAAAAGTTGGTTTAGCAAATCCCCGTGGATGACTACTCTGGTGTCCTCCCTTGTTGGCCCCTTTTAATTCTGCTTTTACTGTTAACTATAGGCCCATGCCTGCTTAATAGACTAGTTGCCTTTATTAAAAAGAGAGTAAGTGCTGTTCAAATTTTAATGTTACGCCAACAATATTATACTTTGCAAGGCCAGGAAAATCTAAAATATGATGATACTGATATTTAATTCTATGATTAGAACTATACACTAAAAGAAGTGGGGAATGTAGGGCTGGAGAATTTTAGAATTAATTAAAAAAAGGAGCATTTAGTAGAAACGTATTGGTGGGAATGCATACTGTGTAACCTTCATCTGGACGGGCATGGGAAACCTCTGTGACAGCCAAGAATGCAGACTAGCCAGTTTCAGAAACCTGTTGGCCACAAAGCCCCTCCCCCCCAGCTAGGTCCAAGAACAAAAAGGCAGGATATGAGCCAGCCATCTGGATGGTTCTAGGGAATGGTCAGCCATAAAGTGAATAGTATAGACCAAACCACAATCTTGTGACCAAACCACAATCTTGTGACCAAACCACATTCTTGTGCATAATGAGTGTGTAGGATGTTTTCCTTATGACCCTGACTCACTAAGGGCTGGGTCTCTTTAGAATTTTCCACTGTTCTTTTGTTATGTTTCCTTGGTAACCCCCTCACCTCCCTAGTTTGTGGGTTTTTTCCCTTTAAATACCCCTTACTACTCGTGCTTGTGGTTGAACTCCTCTGGTCTGCAAGGTTACGAGTTCAATCCCGGTACCGGCCTTTCCTCAATAAACCTCGTGTGTTTTGCAGCAAGTTCGGTCTCTCGAGAGTTATTGGGTGGTCATGTCATCCCGAGGTTTGAGTGAGGGTCTCCCTAGCTCTGGGGGTCTTTCAGGGATCTATGGGCATGTTTGTGGCAGATAAAATGGTTCAATAGGTGACAGCACTTAATGCCAAACCTGAAAATCTGAGTTTAATCCCTGAAACTCAAACAGTAGGAAAAAAAAAAAAAAGAGAGAACCAACTCTCAGAAATTACCTTCTGACCACTACATGCAGGAGGCACATGTGCAGACACGCACAGATGTGCATGTTCACACACACAGATTATTTTTTAAAGTTTTAATATAAAATTCTCTAAGTCTTCAAACTCTTTGGATATCGTAAAAGTATCCTGTAGACTATTAGTTTGCACTAATCTAAAATGTCACGGAAATTTCTTCCTTTTAAACATCAAAATGAATGTTATAGAGAAAATAGGAGCATCTGCACCAGGTCATTGTTGAATGAGCAGTTACTGTTTTCTTTTTCTTTTTTCCTTTTTTTTCCTGGATCCTGTGAGCTTCCTTCTCCAACATCAACTGATATACAGAACACTCAGAGCAGCACATGCTGATCCTCACACCTCTTCCAGTCTCACACCTACAACAAACAGGCTCCCCTCAGTCTACAGAAAGGAAAGAGTTACAGTCCTGGCCATTCACTCAGTCTGAATGAAATCTCCTGCCAGAAATAAAAGCCCTTGCTTTAAGAGGCTCATTCTCCAAAAGTAATGTGTCTGGCAATGTTTACTTTTCATCAGGCCAGGACAGAAGTTCCTCCTGAGTTGCTATGGCTCTGGCCACACATTCATATTGAGGGTAAATATTTGCTCTGAAATGAAAGACAGGTAGTCTGATCATTGCTGTGTTGTAAATCTCAGAGGGGTCTGAAAGCCTTAGTCATTGATTTCCTCAACACAAACTCCAAGGACCTTGTTTTTCACTTATTCAATACATATTTTAGTCCAAAGCAGTATTTTCATCTATTTAACTCCTACACTGGCTTTTTACTGTCTCTGCTTCTGCTCTCTCTTTTTTTATTAGATACTTTATTTACATTTCAAATGTTCTCCCTAAATTGGTTACCCCAGAGATTAATCTGCATGTAGATGCTAGCTAAGTGACCTTGCACCCAGTTAATTGTGATTGGTAAATAAAGATGCCGACAGCCAATAGTTGGGCAGAAGAGACATAGGTGGGGTTTAGGTTTTGTGGGCTTGGGGTTGGAGAGAAAGAAGAAAATGAATGTGCAGGAAGGAGAAGGAGAAGTCGCCATGAATTGGCTGAGCCATAAAAACTTGGTCTTGTGGACTTGCCAATTGGAATTAAGAACAGCCAGGATGGAACATAGTAAGTAATAATTTTGGGTTATCAATAGGAGAGTAGATTCAAACAGCATGAGGGTAGGCAGCAGCACAGCTATTGTTCTGCTTAGGGTTTATCAAGGCTGTGAGTGTGTCTTTCTTCCAGGAACTCAATAACCAAAGGCAGAATAGAACCCCCAAGCTGGGATTTTAATATTTTCTACTGCAACTCATTTTCTATCTGAAGATGAGCTTGAGTCTTCTGCCCTCAACTCTAATACTGGGATTCCAGGTCTGAGCCACCACACCAGGCAGCAAGTTTCTCTTTCTCTTTTTTCTTTTTTCTCTTTCTTCCTTCCTTTCTTTTTTTTTTTTTTTTTTTTTTTTTTTTTTTTTTGTGAGACAGATTCTCTCTAAGTAGGCCAGGCTGATTTGGAACTCACAATGTAGAGTAAGTTGGCCTGGTATAATTGCTGCAGACTACTGAGAAATAACTCAAATGTATATATACCTCTTTAAATTTTTCTGGAAACGACAAGTGGGACCAGGCACACAGGAACTCTGCCAGCCCTGTGGCTCTGGTTGCTTCTGGTCTGTCTTGGATGGCTGGTCCCCTGAGCAGACCTTGGGCACAAACTCTGCAGCCAGTACCAAAACACCCAGAGGAAGCTCCAGTCCCAGGTGCTCTAACAAGCCCAGGATCACAGGATCACAGAGACAGCTTGACTCTCAGGAGTTCTGACACAAACAGAATCAAGGAAGGACAGGGTCCAGTCAAGTTTAGCAAGGGCAGGTAGCACTAGAGAAAACCAGATGATGCAGGGCAATTGTAAAAATAAAAGCAACACAAACCAAGGTTACTTAGTATCATCAGGACCCAATACTCCCACCATAGCAAGTCCTGGACACCCCATCATACCAGAAAAGCAAGATTCAGACATAAAATCACTTCTCATGATGACAATAGAGGATAGGATGAAGAACATAAATAATTCCCTTAAAGAAATACAGGAAAACCCAAGTAAACAGCTACAAGCCTTTAAAGAGGAAACATAAAAATCCCTTAAAGAACTACAGGAAAACACAATCAAACATGTGAAGGAAATGAGCAAAACCATCCAGAATCTAAAAATGGAAATAGAGACAATAAAGAAATCAGAAAGAGAGACAACCCTGGAGATAGAAAACCTAGGAAAGAAATCAGGAATGGTAGATGCAAGCATCACCAACAGAATGCAAGAGATAGAAGATAGAATCTCAGGGGCAGAAGACACTATAGAAAACATTGGCACAGCCAGGCAGTGGTGGCACACGCCTTTAATCCCAGCACTTGGAAGGCAGAGGCAGATCTCTGAGTTGGAGGCCAGCCTGGTCTACAGAGTGAGTTCCAGGACAGCCAGGGCTATACAGAGAAACCCTGTCTCGAAAAAACCAAAAAAAAAAAAAAACAAAAAAAAAACAAAAAAAAAAACAAACCATTGACACAACAGTCAAAGAAAATGCAAAAAGCAAAAAGCTCCTAACACAAAACATCCAGGAAATCCAGGATGCAATGAGAAGACCAAACCTAAGGGTAATAGGTATAGAAGAGACTGAAGACTCCCAATGTAATGGGCCAGTAAATATCTTCAACAAAATTATAGAAGAAAACTTCCCTAACCTAAAGAAAGAGATGCCCATGAACATAGAAGAAGCCTACAGAACTCCAAATAGACTGGACCAGAAAAGAAATTCCTCCCGACACATAATAATAAAAACACCAAATGCACTAAAATAAAGAAAGAACTTTAAAATCAGTAAGGGAAAAAGGTCAAGTAACATATAAAGGCAGACCTATCAGAATTACGACAGATTTTTCACCAGAGACTATGAAAGCTAGAAGATCCTGGGCAGATGTCATACAGACCCTACAAGAACACAAATGCCAGCCCAGGCTACTATACCCAGCAAAACTCTCAATTACCACAGATGAGAAAACAAGATATTCCATGACAAAACCAAATTTACACAATATCTTTTCACAAATCCAGCCTTACAAAGGATAATAGATGGAAAACATCAACATAAGGAGCAAAACTACACCCTAGAAGAAGCAAGAAAGTAATCTTTCAACAAATCCATGCAAATCTAATTCCATCTCTTACAACAAAAACAACAGGAAATAACAATTACTTTTTCTTAATATCTTAATATGAAAATTAATATAGCCAACATATCAATTGAAATCCAAAAATATGAGGAATTAGAAAGTTGTTGATTATCATCCAATGGTCTCTCTAATTTGGTAATTGGAGAAATAGGTCCAATATTGTACAATCCATATATATACCTTCAGCTTGTTTGTTCATGACAGTGTCTTGCTGTGCATAACATAATGGTCTTGAAATCTTGCTTCTCCTATCTGAGCCTCTCTATTAGTAGTATTGTTTATTTCATGTTTTTACAGTATACTATGGTTTTCAGAACAGCTTACATATTTCAAAAATATTTATATACCCAAAAGAAACATAGACAATTAAATTGAGAGGGGTCTTGTAAAGAACAACAACGAGGGAGCCTGAATGCTTTGCCTGACATTTGTAACTCTTGTATCAAGTTTGAAGAGGACTTTTTAAGTTACTCTTTCTCTGAGATGAATGCTTTTCCAAACTATCACAGCCAATGATCCAAATTCTTACCCTCACCTAATGTCTGTGCCACCCTCCAAGCAGAACCATTGTTTATTCAAACAGTTGGTGAATGATTTTATGGATAGACCATCTTATTACATACACCATTTCTTAAATGAATGTAACCTGTTCTCTTTGGACTGAGAATAAAGTCACTCACTCAAGTGAAATAGTTTTGACCATACCAGGAAGTCTGTAATACAAAAATCGTTCCTTTCACAGCAGAACTGTGAACTCTCAGCTTAGCTACAGTGGAGGTAAAATCCTTTGGTGATGTGAGGGTCATTGAAGTACAGCCTTATTACAATGAAATCCAATGTCTAAAAATTGTTCTTATTTTGGACTTGTACAGAGCCAAGATTTTAAACTCTACTAAATACAAAACAAACAAACAAACAAAAAGACTTTATATATTTATGTTCATTTAAGAAAATGCTAGTAGTGATGTATTATTTTGAAATATACAGTTAATATGTTTGGAGTTATTTAAAATTTGTATTGAGAAAAACATGTACTTTCAGTATTGCTGTAGACATAAGACTGTTAAATTGATTGTAGTTTTATATCAAACAACTTTTATAATACTCATTTTTATTGTTATAATATTTTATAAATTTAAAGAATATGACAAAAAAAGATATTGTAGATATTGAAGGGGTGTAACCTCCTCCATTAGCCATGAAAGCCATCCGACTCACTGCCAGTCTGCCTGTAAGTGACTCTAGCACTTGGGGAGCCAAACAAAGGCTCTTTTGGACTGCTGTCTCTCTCTGAAGTCCCAGTCAAGGAGACACCACCCACCGAGACAAAAACTCCCACAGTGGAAAGGTTGCTGTAGCCACTGAGACACTGGTGCCAGAGACTTACTGCAATGTTGATGTTATGTAAAAATCATGGAACCTAGAGATTTGCTTTCATTTTTGTAATACGTGTATATACCTGATTCCCTCAGTAAAGTTTGAACCTTGATCAGACTACATGTCTTGATTCCTTTATTTGTCTCGCATTTCGAACCCTCTCTTTTACAGGCTCCTGTCTTCCTCCTGGGAGAATCCAGCTCCTGGGAAGCTGAGGGCTTCAGGTTCCTGCAAAAACCTGGGGCTCAGGCACGGAAGTCAACAGAGAACCCGCTGTTGTAAGCAGAGCTCGACAGAGATTGGAAGGGAATATGGCACACCACCCTGCACGGTAGGCAGTTTTCATTACCTATGCTAGCACTGGCCTTATTTTCATCTTGTGAAAGTACTGCCATGCATGCAAGAGGTTGTGGGGTAGGTCAGAGATTGGCACTGACCCTTCGCTAATCTCGACTACAGTTTGACAGTGAAATGGGTTCGAATAATTCTCAGGCAATTGTCCTGCAGTGCAGACAAGCTGCTCCAGGCAAGAGGGACAAGGGTGGAAGAACAAGCATTAAAAGATCTTTCGGATAAGACAGAATCTTGCTGCCCATGGCTTCAAAAAGTAAGAATTTTAAATAAAAAAACTTGGGAAAAAATGGAAAAGCTCTAAGAAGTAATCAGGCAGATAGATTCAACGTCTGCCTCTGGGCACTAATAAAGGAGATCATAAAGGAGACGAATTGCGGACTTTAGATAGCAAACAGCTCACAGGAGTCAGATAGCACAGATACAGAGATGGAAGAAGATCAGAAAACTTCCTCAGAAAGGGGACTGCTAGGTATCATGACAAGGAGTGGCTTCCTTGAGCACCTTCTGTTCCACCCATGGCCACTACGGCAGGAGAGATTGCTCAGAAAGACTTACAATTAAGTAAACTGGAGTTTGAAATCAAGTTGCAGAAATTGAATAATGAGCTAAACAAACTGAAAGCAGTATCAGGCAAAGAAAGGGACAGCAATTTTGAAACATTTCAATCGCCTCTAGAAAGAGCCGTAAGTCAGGCTGGCGAAAATGGGCAAGACACATCCAGGGTGCTCGAGTTTCCTGTGGTCAGCAAAACAACAGAATCAGACAATATCAGACCTTGGAATTCAAGGTGATAAAAGATCTAAAAGAAGTGGTGGCTCAATATGGCCCCACTGTGCCAGTCACACAGACGCTATTAGATAATGTAACAGAGTCTAATTTAACAACTCAAGATTGGAGAGCGTTATGGAGATCTACATTGCCAGGAGGTGATTGTTTGGTTTGGAGTTCGGAATGGCGAGAGGCTAGCAAGAAAACTGCTGCGCAAAACACTCAGTCAGGCAACCCAAACTGGAATTTAGACATGCTTCTGGGGGAAGGGAAGTAAGAAAGAAATGCTAATCAGATTGGGTATCCGGCGGGAGTGTAAGCTCAGGTTGCCATGGCAGCACGACATGCTTGGATTCAGTTGCCTACGAAAGGCGAGGTTAATAGAAGTCTAGCTGGCATCCAGCAAGCTCCAGATGAGCTCTTCCAAAACTTTGTAGCCAGATTGCAACAGGCTGTTCATAGAATTCTTAGAGAATCTCATACGGACAGTCCATTTATTACACAGTTGGCTTATGAGAACACTAACGCAGCATGCCGAGCCGCTATTCAGCCACACAAAGGTCAGATGGATTTAGCTGGATATATTTGCTTTTGTGCAGATATTGGACCTTCTTATAACGGTCCAAGCAATTCTTTTTTTTTTTTTTTAAGATTTATTTATTTATTATAAATGAGTACACTGTAGCTGTCTTCAGACACACCAGAAGAGGGCATCAGATTTCATTATGGGTGGTTGTGAGCCACCATGTGGTTGCTAGGATTTGAACTCATGACCTTCCGAAGAGCAGTCGGTGCTCTTACCCGCTGAGCCATCTCACCAGCCTGGTCCAAGCAATTCTTACACAAAAGCAGGAGAATAAAGGATGCTTTAAGTGTGGAAGCTTGAGTCATTTTAAGAATGACTGCCCTAGGAAAACAAGCACCACAAGCAGGCAGTCAGGCGGTGCCTCAGGCATCTGTCCCCAATGCAGGAGAGGGAAACATTGGGCCAGAGAATGTAGATCCAAAAAAGACACTCAAGGCAATACCTTGTCGGGAAATGAATTTGGAGCCCAGTCCCAGGCCCCTGTTCTAAGTGGCAAGCAGCTTACGGGGCCATGAAGCTGCCGTCCAGCCAAGGAAATGCGTCTTTGAACTTCTCAGGGCAACCCCAGGAAGTGCAGGATTGGATCTCTGTTCCACCTGCCACACAGTATTAACACCAGAAGTGGGAGTTCAAATTCTGCCTACCAGAGTCTTTGGACCTTTGCCCACAGAGACTTGGGGACTTCTAATAGGAAGAAGCAATTCTATCGTAAAAGGATTGCAGATTTATCCAAGTGTTACAGATTATGACTACGAGGGAGAAGTTAAAATCATGGCTGCTTCCCCTCAGTGTTATTACAGTACCAGCCAATCAGAGAATTGCTCAGCTCGTTTTAGTTCCTTTGTACCCAATGCCTTCAAAATTTGTCAAAAATGAGAGAGGACAGAGTGGCTTTTGTTCCTCTAATGTGTACTGGGTCCAATCAATTACCAGTAACAGACCTAATCTTAAATTAATAATTGAAGGAAAAAGTTTTGAAGGATTAATAGACACTGGAGCTGATGTGACCATTATTAGAGGATAAGATTGACCCTCAACCTGGGCTCTGTCTGATACAATTACTCACCTCCAAGGGATCAGTTATGCCAATAACCCAAAATGAAGCTCTAAGTTTTTAATCTAGAGAGATGAGGAGGGTAACTCAGAACAGATTCAGCCTTACATTATGGCTGTTACCCTTTGGGGGAGAGATCTTTTGTCACAAATGGGCCTTGTCTTGTGTAGCCCTAGTGAATTAGCTAATAACCAGAGGCCAGAACAGGACATTAGAACATCTGAAGGCCCTAAGCCTCGCCCTAATAGTAGAGGTTCAGAGCATTTTCCATAATGGCCACTATCTTGCCTGCATCCCACGCTGATAAAATTCAATGGGTTAATAATACTCCAGTGTGAGTTGATCAGTGCTCTTTATCTCAAGAAAAGATAGAAGCCACTTCCTTGCTGTTGCAGGAACAATTAGAAGCAGGATATCTGAGAGAATCCAAATCCCTTTGGAATACACCAATATTTGTTATTATAAAAAAATCTGGTAAATGGAGATTGTTACAAGATCTAAGAAAGGTGAATGAAACCATGGTACCTATGAGAGCATTACAACTTGGACTTTCATCTCCAGTGGCTATTCCTAAAGAATCTTATAAAATAGATTTGTGATAGATTTGTAAGACTGTTTCTTTACAATTCCTTTGCACCCTGAGGATTGTGAGAGATTTGCTTTTAGTGTTCCTTCTATTAATTTTAAGGAACCTATGAAAAGATGTCAATGGACAGTCCTTCCTCAGGGCATGGATAACAGTTCTACTTTATGTCAAAAATTTGTGACACAAGCCATTGAGCCTGTGAGGCAACAATGGCCAATGATATATATTGCCCACTACACAGATGACGTCTTATTAGCAGGAAAAAAATCCTCAAGATGTTATAGAAACTGACAACTTGCCCTAGCAGAAAAAAGACTGCAAATAGCTCCAGAAAAGGTACAAACTCAGGATCCTTATAATTACTTGGGCTTTAGACTTACAGACCAAGCCATTATTCCCCAGAAGATAGTTATTCGCAGAGACAGTTTAAAAACCTGAAATGATTTTCAAAAATTGTTAGGTGATATCAATTGGCTTCACCCCTATTTAAGGCTTACTACAGGAGACTCGAAACCTTTATTTGATATTCTTGGAGGGAGTTCTGATTCACATTCTCCTAGATCTTTAACTAGAGAAGGAATATCAACTTTACAACAGGTAGAAAGAGCTATTGAAAATCAATTTGTTACTTATATATTCTTTACCCTTGCATTTGTTAATTTTTAATACAACTCATGTGCCTACAGCATTGTTGTGGCAAAAAGCGTTATGTGATACATTAAAGGGTATCTCCTAAATGTAATATCTTGCCATATTATGAGAGAGTGGCTCATATGATTGTGCTTGGAAGAAAGCAAGCACTGACTTATTTTGGCAAAGAACCAGATGTTATCATTCAGCTTTTTACCATAGAACAGGATGCCTGGCTGAAACAGCATAGCACAGATTGGTTGCTTGCTCAAATAGGATTTCAAGGAACTACAGACAATCATTATCCTCAAGATAAACTGATAAAATTGTTAAACGTGCATGAAGTAATATTTCCTAACATGACTTCCTCACAGCCTTTGAGTAATTCTCTTTTGATTTTTACTGACAGCTCCTCTAAAGGATGAGCTGGGTATCTTATAAATAATGAACAAGTAGTCATAGAAACTCCTGGTCTCTCAGCTCAGTTAGCTGAATTGACCGCGGTATTAAATGTTTTCCAGGCAGTGACTGATGCTTTTAATCTTTTTACTGATAGCCTGTATGTAGCTAATCCGTTCCTTTGTTAGAAACATGTGGTACATTTAATTTTAATACGACAGCAGGATCTCTATTTTCACAATTGCAAAATGTCATTCTTGCTCGAAAAAAATCAGTTTTATATCGGTCATATATGCACTCATTCTGGCCTTCCTGGACCATTAGCTGCAGGCAATGATTGCATTGACAGAGCTCTTGTAGGAGAAGTCTTAGTTTCAGATCCTGTTGCATTGAGTAGACATGACCATGATAAATTTCATCTTTCTAGCCATACCTTAAGGCTCCGACATAAGATTACCAAGGAGCAAGCAAGGATGATTGTAAGACAATGTCCTAAATGTGTTACATTATCTCCAGTTCCGCATTTAGGGGTCAATCCAAGAGGCCTTATGCCCAATCATATTTGGCAAATGGATATAACTCATTATGCAGGATTTGGAAAGCTTAAATATATACATGTCTGTATTGACACTTGTTCAGGATTCCGGTTTGCTTCTCTGCATACAGGAGAAATGTAGATGATCATTGTTTACAAGCCTTTAATGCTATGGGATTACCTAAAGTCATTAAGACAGATAATGGGCCAGCTTACACTGGCAAAGATTTTATATCATTTTGTAAAGAATTTGGTATTGAACAAAAAACTTGAACTCCTTATAACCCGATGGAACAAGGAATTGTTGAACATGCACACCGCACTCTGAAAAACTGGCTTTTAAAAACTAAAGGAGGAGAATTATATTCTCCTAGATCATCAAAGGCACACCTTGCTTTTGTCTTATTTGTTTTAAATTTCCTGCAGACTGACATTAAAGGTCAGTCTGCCATGGACCACCACTGGCATCCTAACATTTCCAGTTCTTATGCCGTGGTAAAATGGCAAGACCCACTTACTAACACATGGAGTGGCCCAGATCCTCTTTTAATCTGGGGCAGAGGCTTCGTGTGTATCTTTTCTCAGAATGAAGATGGGGCACAATAGCTGCCTGAAAGATTGGTTCGACAAGTAGATGCAGGTCCACAGTCTTTTTAGTAAACATGCTTAAAATTATGGCTGAAAAAAATCTTTTTCCCTTTTTGAAAGCTGACAATTTCTTTGTCACTCTTGGAGCACAGAGACAATTCAGCTCACTCCTAGAGCACATCAAAAAAAAAAAAAAAAAGTCATTGAAAGTCAAGCTCCTAGCCTAGGAGTTGCTATTTTGCAACTCAATTAGGTGCCTAGCCAAAGTTAATTCTCTGTTTTTGTTTTTGAGACAGGGTTTCTCTGTATAGCCTTGGCTGTCCTGGAACTCACTCTGTAGACTAGGCTGGTCTCGAACTCAGAAATCCACCTGCCTCTGCCTCCCAAGTGCTGGGATTAAAGGCATATGCCACCACCACCCGGCCCAAGTTCATTCTCTAACAGGTCTGCCATCAGCTCGCTGGTGCTGTTCCACATGGACTTCAGAGAGGGTGAACTCCAGAGAGACTGTTTGTGGCAGTTTTTCATTACAGACGATAAAGGCATGTCATGGCTATGGCTATATAGGAATAAGGTGCACTGTGAAAACCTACGTTCAGCTTACTCGTACTTTCAACTTAAGACAGGGTCATGTGCCAAGTGGCAGTGTTTATTAATCATAATCATAAACACAGAAATAGCCCCGTTTGTAGAATACAAAGTAGCTGTACATGATTTCTGAGACGGGTAAGAGAGTTGCCAGTAGATATATAGCTACAGACGAGATTGCCAAGACAGCATGAAAATTCCCATGCAGGACTATGGTACATGAATATGCCGTAGTCCAGCTAATTTTTAATAAACAGGGAGGAATTGTAACCTCCTCCATTAGCCATGAAAGCCATCCGACTCACTGCCAGTCTGCCTGTAAGTGACTCTAGCACTTGGGGAGCCAAACAAAGGCTCTTTTGGACTGCTGTCTCTCTCTGAAGTCCCAGTCAAGGAGACACCACCCACCGAGACGAAAACTCCCACAGTGGAAAGGTTGCTGCAGCCACTGAGACACTGGTGCCAGAGACTTACTGCAAGGTTGACGTTATGTAAAAATCATGGAACCTAGAGACTTGCTTTCATTTTTGTAATACGTGTATATACCTGATTCCCTCAGTAAAGTTTGAACCTTGATCAGACTACATGTCTTGATTCCTTTATTTGTCTCGCATTTTGAACCCTCTCTTTTACAGGCTCCTGTCTTCCTCCTGGGAGAATCCAGTTCCTGAGAAGCCAAGGGCGGCTTCAAAGTGGGGTTTCTGGGAGGAGTTGGGGTACAAAAGGGAAACAAGAATATGATTTAATTCTATTTACTTAAAATATGTTCTTAAATGTTAACAAATACAGATTAATTGAAATCATGTAACTTTTCTCCTCATAATGCAATAAAACCTTAAAAACAAATTTTTTTTTCTGACCATGAAGCTGTGTCAGAAACCTGCACATCCAGTTTCTGTCTGCACCCAGAGCTGATCCTGTGGCACAGCACTCCATACCCAAATACTGCTGGGATAGAGTTGGCCTCCCAGGAATGTAGATGCATCTGTGAGTACAAGTAAGACCACCACTTCTACTCAAATTCCTGGTCTAAGAGGGACCTGCACAGAGCCATCAGGACACAGGAACCAAGGAAAACCAGGGAAAGGATTCTTCAGATTTCCATCTGCTCTCCGTAGCTGACCCTGTACCACAGCTCTCCATACCCAAATTCCTCCTAGAGAGAACTAGTCTCCCAGGAGTACTGACACACAGGTTTGCAGGAGGGACAAGCCACAGTCAGAGACAGCAAGACCAGCTAACACCAGAGATAACAGATGGCAGGAAGCAAGGGCAAGAACATAATCAACAGAAACGAAGGTTACTTGGCATCATCAGAACCCAGTTCTCCCACTACAGCAAGCCCTGGATACCCCAACACACCAAAAAAGCAAGATTTAAAAATCACATCTCATAGTTTTGTGCCCCAGTGTGGGGGAATGCCAGGGCCAATGGGTGGGAGAGGGTGGGGGGACAGGCATTGGGAGGGGGGAGGCAGAAGGGGTTTGTTCTTGTGTTTGTTTGTTTGTTTGTGTTGGAGGGGAAAATGGGAGAGGGAAAGTGTACATGTGAATGAAGAAAATACCTAATTAAAAAAAAAAATCACATCTCATAATCATGATAGAGGACTTTAAGAAGGACATAAATAACTACCTTAAAGAAATACAGGAGAGGGCTGGCGAGATGGCTCAGTGGATAAGAGCACTGACTGCTCTTCCGAAGGTCCTGAGTTCGGATCCCAGCAACCACATGGTGACTAACAACTGTCCATAATGAGATTTGATGCCCTCTTCTGGTGTGTCTGAAGACAGCTATAATCAATTACGCCGGAGCAAGCCAGGCCAGAACGAGCCAGGCCGGAGTGAGCTGGACCAGCAGAGGTCCTGAGTTCAATTCCCAGCAGCCACACACATGATAGCTCATGGTCATCTGTACAATGACAGTGTACTCATACACATAAAATAAATAAAATAAATCTTTTTTAAAAAAAAAAAAAAAAGAAAGAAAGAAATACAGGAGAGCCAGGCAGTGGTGGCGCACACCTTTACTCCCAGCACTTGGGAGGCAGAGACAGGCTGATTTCTGAGTTTGAGGCCAGCCTGGTCTACAGAGTGAGTTCCAGGACAGCCAGGGCTATACAGGGAAGCCCTGTCTCGAAAAACCAAAATAAATAAATAAATAAATAAATAAAAATGAAATAAATAAAGAAAGGAAGACAGGAGAATACAGGTAAACAGGTAGAAGTCCTTAAAGAGGACACACACCCTTAAAGAATTACAGGAAAACATAACCAAACAGATGAAGCAATTGAACAAAACCATCCAGGAGCTAAAAATGGAAATAGAAAAAAAAAAAGAAAGAAATCACAAAGGGAGACAGCCCTGGAGATATAAAACCTAGGAAAGAGATTAGGAGTCATAGATGCAAGCATCACCAATAGAATACAAGAGATAGAAGAGAAAAATCTCAGGGGCAGAAGATACCATAGAGAACATTGACACAACAGTCAAAGAAAATGCAAAATGCAAAAAGCTCCTAACCCAAAACATCCAAAGAAAAACCCAGGACACAATGAGCAAACCAACCCTAAGAATAATAGGTATAGAAGAGAGCAAAGATTCCCAACCTAAAGGGCCAGTAAATATTTTCAACAAAATTATAGAAGAAAACGTCCCTAACCTAAAGAAAGATGCCTATGAACATACAAGAAGCCTACAGAACTCCAAATAGATTGGACCAGAAAAGAAATTTCTCCCATCACATAATAGTCGAAATACCAAATGCACTAAACAAAGAAAGAATTTTAAAAGCAGTAAGGGAACAAGGTTAAGTAACATATAAAGGCAGACCTATCAGAATTACACCAGACTTCTCACCAGAGACTATGAAAGCTAGAAGATCCTGGGCAGATGTTATACAGACCCTAAGGGAACACAAATGCCAGCCAGTCTACTATACCTAGCAAAACTCACAATGACCACAAATGGAGAAACCAAGGTATTCCATGACAAAACCAAATTTACACAATATCTTTCCACAAATCCAGCCCTCCAAAGGATAATAGATGGAAAACACCAACATAAGGAGCAAAACTACACCCTAGAAAAAAACAAGAAAGTAATCTTTCAACAAACCTGAAAGAAGATAGCCACAGAAACATAGAAATAACATCAAAAATTACAGGAAGCAGCAATCACTATTCCTTAATATCTCTTAACATCAATGGAATCAATTGGTTTCCCAATAAAAAGACAAAGACTAACACACTGGATATGTAAACAATATCCAGCATTTTGCTGCAGACAGGAAACACACCTCAGTTTCAAAGATAAACACTACCTCAGAGTAAAGGGCTGGAAAACAATTTCCCAAGTAAATGGTCCCAAGAAACAAGCTGGAACAACCATTCTAATATCGAATAAAATCAAATTTCAACCAAAAGTTATCAAGCATGATAAGAAAGGGCACTTCATACTCATCAAAGGAAAAATCTAACAAGAAGAACTCTCAATTCTGAACATCTATGCTCCAAATCCAAGGGCATCCATATTCACAAAGGAACCTTTACTAAAGCTCAAAGCACACATTGTACCTCACACAATAATAGTGGGTGACTTCAACACTCCACTCTCATCAATGGACAGAACATGGAAACAGAAACGAAACAGATGCACATTGAAACTAACAAGTTATGGACCAAATGGATTTAACCAATATCTATAGAACATTTCATCCTAAATCAAAAGAATATACCTTCTTCTCAGCACCTCATGGTACCTTCTCCAAAATTGACCATATAATCGGTCACAAAATAGACCTCAACAGATCTAAGAAGATTGAAATAATCCCATGCCTCCTATCAGATCACTGTGGATTAAGGCTGGTCTTCAATAGCAACAAAAACAACAGAAAGTCCACATAAACATGGAAGCTGAACAACGCTCTACTCAGTGATAACTTTGTCAAGAAAGAAGTAAAGAAAGAAATTAAAGACTTTTTAAAATTTAATGAAAATGATGACACAACATACCCAAACTCATGGGACACGATGGAAACAATGCTAAGAGGAAAACTCATAGCTCTAAGTGCCTCCAAAAAGAAACTGAAGAGATCATACACTAGCAGCTTAACAGCACACCTGAAAGCTCTAGAACAAAAAGAAGCAAATACACCCAAGAGGAGTAGACAGCAGGAAATAATCAAAGTAAATAGAAACAAAAAGAACTACACAATAAATCAACAAAACCAGGAGCTTGTTCTTTGAGAAAATCAACAAGATAGAGAAATCCTTAGTCAGACTAACCAGAGGGCACAGAGACAATATCCAAATTAACAAAGTCAGATAACAACAGAAACTGAGAAAATTTTAAAAAATCAGATCCTACTACAAAAGCCTATACTCAGCACAGCTGGAAAAATCTTTATGAAATAGACAATTTTCTAGACAAATACCAAAGGAAGAAATAAAGAAAGAAATTAGAGACTTCTTAGAATTTAATAAAAATGAAGGTACAACACACCCAAACTCATGGGAAACAATGAAAACAGTGCTAAGAGAAAAAACTTATAGCTCTGAGTGCCTCAAAAAGCAAGCAAACAAACAAACAAACAAAAAACTGGAGAGACCGTACACTAGCAGCTTAACAGCACACTTGGAACCTCTAGAACAGAAACAAGCAAATACACCCAAGAGGAGTAGACAGTAGGAAATAATCAAACTCAGGGCTGAAATCAATCAAGTAGAAACAAAAAGAACTATACAAAGAATCAACAAAACCAGGAACTGGTTCTTTGAGAAAATCAACAAAATAGATAAACCCTTAGCCAGACTATCCAGAGGGCACAGAGATAGTATTCAAATTAACAAAATCAAAAATGAAAAGGGGGATATGATAACAGAAACTGAGAAAATTAAAAAAAAACATCAGATCCTACTACAAAAGCCTATACTCAACACAACTGGAAAATATGGATGAAATGGACAATTTTCTAGACAGTCAGCAAATACCAAACCAGGATCAGATAAACCATCTAAACAGTCCCATAACCCCTAAAGAAATAGAAGCAGTCATTAGAAGTCTCTTAACCAAAAAATAAAGCCCAGGACCAGATGGAATTCTATCAGACCTTCAAAGAAGGCCTAATACCAATACTCTTAAAACTATTCCACAAAATAGAAACAGAAGGAACTCTACCCAATTTGTTCCATGATGCCACAGTTATGCTGATACAAAAACCTCATAAAGACCAAAGAAAGAGAACTTCAGACCAATTTCCTTTATGAATATTGATGCAAAAATACTCAATAAAGTTCTCACAAACTGAATCCAAGAACACATCAAAACGATCATCCATCATGATCAAGTAGGCTTCATCCCAAGCATACAGGGATGGTTCAATATATGGAAATCCATCACCATAATTCACTACATAAACAAACTCAAAGAAAAAACCCACATGATCTTTTCATTAGATGGTGAAAAAGCATTTGACAAAATTCAATATCCCTTCATGTTAAAGGTTTTGGAAATATCAGGAGTTCAAGGTCCATACCTAAACATAGTAAAAGCAATATACAGCAAACCAGTAGCCAACATCAAATTAAATGGAGAGAAATCCTGGGATTATAGACAGGTGCTACCTACATCTTGTCTCATTTTTATAAAAATTACATTTTAATGTGTGTGTCCACACACATGCACATACGGACTCATATGCAACAGCACATGTGAAAGACAGAGAACACCTTTCAGGAGTGGGATTTCTCCTCCTACCTGGTGGGTTCTGGGAGAGCCTTTATACTGAGTCCCCTCATCAGCCCCATTTTCTTTAATAGAGAAGAAGGGGTGGGAATTAAAACAAACTATCTTAAATTTATAAGACCCTTCACTGGTAGATTGAGAACATTTTTGTTTTATTTTAAGATTTATTTTATTATGGCTGGAGAGATGACTTAGTAGTTGAGAGCACTTGCTGGTTCAGTTCCCAGTACCCACAACAAGTGACTCACAACTATCATAACTCCAGCTCCAGGGAATCCAACATTCTCTTTTGGCCTCCATGGGCTTATACATATATGCACACACACACACACACACACACACACACACACACACACATACACGCACATACACAAATATGTATATATATACATATATATGTAATATTATATATATAATAAAATAAATATTTTGAAAAATATGCTCATTTTTACATATGTTTATGAGTCTGTGTGAGTACATGTGTAAGTATATGGGCAAATGTGTGGGTGTCCATGGAGGCCAGAGGAAGGCTCTTTATCTTGCAGAGCTGGAGTTACAGGGCTTTGGAGAACATCTGGCTTATTATGTTAGTGCTGAGACACAAACTCAGGTCCTCATGACTGTGTGGCAACTAACCACTCTCCAACTCCTACCAAGAATATTTTAATATTCAGTTTAGATATCTGCTCTCAACCCTTAAGCAGAAAATATCCAAAGAACAAGATGAGATTGTTTTCCAAATCTGAAACCTGAGCTGAGCTCATAACATCATCTGTTCTAGCCCAAATTTTATTGCTGTGGACTCTTAGAAAGTAAAACATTTAACTGGAGCTGGCTTACAATTCAGAGGTTTGGTCCATTACCATCATGGCAGGGAGCATGGCAGCATGCAGGCAGCTATATGGTTATACATACAGAACAAAATGTGAGCTACCATTTGGAAGAAACCATTAAGCAATGAAAAAAAACAAAAAACAATTGTATCTCAGTTTTCAACAGAGACCATCAGGGAAGATTACAGGATATAAATGACATCATCCTTCCAGTTTTCTCAGGGTAAACGTATCACCAATAACACAAAGAAGCCAGTCACTGGCCGCATTTCACTCAGATCCATGTCTTTTTCATATGTACTGAGTCATACAGCTTCAAAATTTTAAGATACGCATTCTTTTTTTTATTGTTATATGTAAGAAGACTGTAACTGTCTTTTAGACAGCACCAGAAGAGGGCGTCAGATCTTATTACGTATGGTTGTGAGCTACATGTGGTTGCTGGGATTTGAACTCCGGACCTCTGGAAGAGCAGTCAGTGCTCTTACCCGCTGAGCCATCTCACCAGCCCTAAGATACACATTCTACAGGGGTCACCTAGGCCATTAGCCACCTCCAGTCCTGATTGTAAGGATCTAGGGGAGCCAGATGTGGCCTCCATTATACAGTCAGTTCCAAGATCACAGGCTTTAACCACATCCATTCCCAGCCTTCTGGGAAGAAAACAGGTTATAGACATCTCTTCCTTTGAGGAGACAACCCTGTAGGTCATAGACATCTCTTCCTGCATGTTTAACATTCCTGGTTCCCCTAGTGTCTGTCCATGAGCATGAGGTCCTCATGCCCTCTAGAAGTTATGATTCTTCTATGTATTTGGCTAGCTGCTGCTCATATCTCTTCATGTTTATCTTTAAACTTTTAAGTTTCAGAGTTTTTTGCTTATAGGCTTATATTAAGAGGAAAAAAGTCAAAAGTGTTGGCCAGATTTATGACAATTTAGTCTCTTTAGATTCTAAGACATGCAAGTGAATTTTGACATTTGGGAAACAGGCAGAAGTATCTCTGGTATATAGTTTCAAGGGCAGCTTGGGCTACATGAGAGGCTGCCTCATAAAAATAATCCAGGCACAGAAACCCTTTAGCTTTTTTAACTCTTAGGAGATGAACCTAATTGCAAATAAAAGCTGCCTCCTGGATATGTTAAGTATTTAGACATAATGTGTTTTAGCAAGCACTGTAGAAATGTACATAGTATTCCACTGAGCTAAAAGTAAATTGCCCATGTAGGGAAAAAATTGTTTTTTCATAGCTCCAAATAAATCCTGAAGGATGATGGATTTTAGATGAAAAAATAGTAGTCAAAGCAGCCAGAAAGGTGACTTAAGATGACATAAGAGTTGTGGCTTCTATATTTCTAGAGAAGTAAAACACTTAAAGTTTGGTTCAGTGCAGTCACATAGTTAATGGGAAGGCCCTATTTAGACAGGCTCCAAAGGCAGAAGTTAATTTTCTTTAACTCTAGGCTTTAATGTAAAGGAAATAGAATCTCCTCTCCTCCAAATCATTAAAATAAACGTAATAATTGTTGGTGAAGCACGGGAATGTTAAGTATTTTCCTCTTTATACTGTAACCATAACTTTTAGTAACTGTAATTTCTTAGTCTCATTTTGTAACCCTGATTGGCCTAGAGTAGGCTGGCCTTGAACTCAGAGATCTGACTGGTACATCTGACCTCTTTCTCAGAGACTTTTTTAAAATGTATTTTTATTTTATATGTATGAGTGTGTTGAGTGCTGCCATGTGGGAGTTAGGAACCAACCCCACCACCATCGGCTACAAGAGCAGCCCTGTGTTCATAGCTATAGAGCCATCTCTCCAGCCCCTCCTTTTCTTTTCTCTTCTAAATTGACTTTTGTTTTGTTTTTGCTTTGTCTTTTTGTTTTGTTTTGCTTTGTCTCTGGTAGCCCAAGACACCTTGAATACCTTGAATATGCTGAGGATGACCTTGAACTCCTGGTCATCTTGCCTGTGTCTCCCTGCTGTTATGATGGGGTAAGCCACCACGTTGGCTAAGAATCTCTAATTTCCTTTAGTCATTAAATGATTTCTTCCAAAGAATATACACATCCCGAACTGACAAATTACATTGACTCTGCTGTAGGCAGATATTCCTCTCTAAATCACCCACTAAACAGATATTTTAAAAATATGGAAATACTACAAACAAGCTTTCAAATTCAGTTCTTACAAAAATTTGCACCAGATCTCAAACTGTCTAATTCTCACCACACTATGATATAGATAAGGCAGGAACTTGTCAGTTTTCCCTCAAATGAAAATGGCCAATAAGGCACTCTTTATGCATGTATCTTAATTACAAAGCTGGTTGACAGAAGCACTACATTTTTTGCAAAGGTAAGAAATGACCAGAAAATATACATTAGTTCTCACTTCCTCTCCTCCTTCTTTGACTAACCCTGTGCCATTGAGCTATACCCCAAAACCCTAAGTGCTAATATGTATATTTATACATATTACAAATATTTACATATTTGTGTGCATGTGTCAAGCCAGAGGTCAGGTACTTCATCATCATCGTGTGTGTGTGTGTGTGTGTGTGTGTGTGTGTGTGTGTGT
>JADRCD010205137.1:71032-82461 GCA_019843815.1 Montemys delectorum | reverse complement strand
AAGAGAAAATTAGATTTGATTTAGATAACATGAATAGTTCTTAGTTCATATGACACAGGTTACAACACTTGGTACTCGACTTTTTGAAAATAACTGCATTTGAATGGTGGTATTTATATGCCCTTATTTTTTTATATTACTTTTAACAGACTACCACTGAGACTTGTACAGATATGGAAAATGTAGTTCGTTTTCCTGTGACTACAGACCAAATACTAGAAAATATGGCAAATGCAGAAACTAAAGGTAAGATCTATTTTTAACATACAGCCCTTGGAAGGAATAGTCATGTAATATTTAGGTGAGTCAGATGGAACAAGTTATTCTACTAGATGAGACTGACCTATGTCCATACAGTAAGTTACATGGTAATATGAATGATGCATTATCTACTATCTGCAAATGTTGAAACTTAATGAGCCACTCCCACACCTGAATTTCTAAATAGATTTCAGAGTGTTAAACTATCTGAGGTGCATGAAGACGAAAGTGCAGAGGAGACAGGGGAAGGAATGTTGGGATGGCTCCTGAATACAGGGACTAAATGGCTGCCAGCAAAATCACAGAGAGAGGTGTGCAAAGTACTGACCTTCTCTAGGAAATGAAATATGGAACTCTAGATATGTAGGAACCACACATGATCTTCTAACAGCAAAAACACACATTTCAGTTTCTCATCCTTATTTCCGGGAAGGCATTAGGCATCATAAAGCAGCATGTAGTCTTGTTCGTGAGTTTCATCAGGTAGAGACACGGTCATCATGTAACGCACAGATAGACGTTAATATCCAACAATGGGTTACTTACTTCTCGGAGTAGTACCACATAATAGCCCACCTAATAGCACTGGAGAGAACCAAACCACTAGGGGGACTATGAGTTTTTCAAGTATATTATGGCCAGTTCAACAGACCTCATTGAGAATCTTTGGTTCCTTGGTGGTTTTGCTTTTGTGAGTATTTGGATAAAGGAATAAACCAGACTTGAAACGTAAAGAATTGAGGTAATATAAATTTAGAATTAGATATCCTATCAAGTGTGAATTCTCAATTTTGATAGATCACTTGCGTCTCATGACAGATTTGACATTGAGCTTAGACTGCTGGGGATTCTGGATCTCCTGCCCTTTATCAAAAGAATTCTGGTTAACTAAACATTGTTTTGAGGATCAGATATCAAAAAAAAAAAAACTCTACACAAAGGCACATTTGATTAGAGTTTCAGACATAAGAGAAGTGAAGAAAGTATAAATCCTGACTTGGGCCAACCCATGTTTCTAAACAGCCCTACAGTTCCAAAGAAATGGATAACAAGTTTTAGTTTTCTTTTGGAATTTGTACATTAACTCTTTCTGCTGTCCCTTTATTTTATAATTCTAGTCGCATAATTCCTACATAGAAACCGAGTCAGGGATAAAGAAAATGCAGCATAATTAGACACCTAAGAGTAAGTGGAAATATATACATGGAAAATGGAAGAAATGATGAATGTATCAGATGTTGTTTATACCCAGGGGCTTGTCTCAGGGAAGGAAAGCTGAGAGAGTCACTGTGGTCTCCTTACCTCCAACTCCTTATATATCTGGCAGAATGTGCTTCATATGTTTTTATTCAAATTAAGTTTCTGTGCTTGGTGGGGAAGCTCACACTCTAAGTGCTTGATGCAAGCATGCAGACAGGGGTTTGGTCAAGTGAACCTTTGTACAAAATAAACATGGTTTCCCATCCTTGAAATTCCAGCATTAGGGATGGAGAGGCTGGTGGGTTTGGAGCATGTGTTCTAGCCAGTGTTGCCTGCACAGTGAGCTCCACACAACAGATGATCTTGTCTCAACACACACACACACACATACACACACACACACACACACACACACACACACACACACACACGCACACGCACGCACGCACGTGCGTTGCATGGCTCCTTGGTATGCACAAAAACACACATGTATATGCTCTTACAATGAATGTATATGCTCATGCATACAAGCACACATACACATGACATATGTGAATGCACACACACACATACACCAGTCACAAACATTGCTATATCATAGGTTATTTGCAGGAGAAGGGAGAGTTAGAAGTGCAGTGTACTACACCATCACACCTCTGCTTTTGTAGTCCTCGGGCATCAAAAGACAGAACCTACAGTGATTGTACTCATTCAGATGATATTATCACTGCCATCAAATAATAGCTCTTGGTAGCATAGGGATGTCTGGTTTAGTTCTACATAAAAGGCCTACAAGAGGGCATAGGCCATTCTCAAGTTGTGTTGTTCTTCAAAGCCAACCACCACATTTCTTGAAAAAAGCTTTCTCCCTGAGATGTGGTATTTGCTGAGGCATCTAGGCTGGCTTGCTAGTGAGACCCAGAAGTTCTCTTGTATATTTAGTGAAGATAGGTTGAATATCAACATAGATATAGGGAAATGAACAAAATTTGAACAATATGTATGTTCATACAATGATCAAAGTATACCAATAGTTTCAATGTTGAAAGTGAACATTATCCTTATGTTTCCTTTATGAGATTGGGAAGTGAGCCCAGTGAATTTGAAAACAACCTTGGTATTTTTGAGATGCTTTCTGTTACAGTTTGGTTGCTAATGTTGAGTGGATGAATTTGTTAATGAAACCTCAAAATGTTTTATATATTTAACCTGTAGCAAATTGGTATCTGGTCAATTGATAGACAAACAACACAAATGTATAAGTATGTAGATATGTATGTGTGTGTACATGCTCACACACAAATACTATGGGTAAATATATTCTCTTTTTGTCTAACATGCCAATATAATTTATTTACTTAAATCTGCATTTTGTTTTCAGCAAAGCCAGACAATAAAGCAACATCCACAGAAGGACAAACAAGGGCTTACAACAAGGAAAGAGTTAAGTCAGTGTTAAGAAATATTTATATTGCCAATTGCCATTCAATACTGTTTGTTTAACAAGGTAGCTTAGGTATACAAATTAGACATCAGACTATCCTACAGAGAAAATGGTTGTTGTTCAACATTTCTTTAAAAAAACAAAAACAAAAACAAAAAAACATTAGTTCAGGCTAGAGAGATGGCTCAGCCCTTAAAGGCTAGGCTCACAACCAAAAATATAAAAACGTTAGTTCATCATGCTTGTTATTAAGACTGCTCTTAAGATCTGAATAAATGCAGAGATAAACATCTTTCATTCAATTGCCAGTATCTTTCTCAAGGTTATGCAACTTGTAAATTTGAAAAAACTTATAAAACTGAAAATGATAGATGCAACAGTCTCCAACTGGACTGGTGGTAAAGGGGGTTGTCAAGATTTGTGGGTTTTGATTAGTAGTCGATAATTCCAACCTTAAAGTTGAATCTTTCCTTGTGGATGGCTTCTATTTTGTCTGAAAGTTCATTCTGAGAATACATACTCTTAGTGTGGATCATATATGTATTAACGTATAAAAGAAATTTACGTAGAAACAGATGGAAAGAATTACTCTACAAGAGTTGACATTTTGTGTGCATGTGTAGAAGCTGTTTTTTCTTAGTTTTTAAGACATTAACATAATCTTAAGTATATCTTTTTGTCTTGACATACTCATTTACCTACCATTCTTTCACTGAAAATGTTTCTGAAGTCCTTTCATGTTTGGCTTTCTTAGTCAGAAGCCACATGAATATACAACATTAGGATCCGTATTCAAATAGCATGGAATCCTACAAATGTTCTGTTTATTTTCTAGTCTTGCTTTTTAAAAGAGAATCTCTGTACTCTTAAAAATTAAGAGTCTATTTTGTGCAACTCAAATTTTATCTTCATTCCAGAAGCCAGGGAAGGAAAATTTGTGTCATTTAGCTGTGTCTACAGAAGAGAGAAGTGAAACTTTGATGAGAGGTCAAGCAGAAGGTATGAGCTATGTGTTCTGAATACTCCTTCTGTGGAATGAGTATTTTAATCAGAGTGCACATATCTGCAAGTAGACTTGGATACTGACCTGACTGACCTAACATACAGTGATTTAAAAGAGAAAAATAGTGATGAGCCTCATATCTGGTCCCGTTTCAACATCAATGCAGCTGCATTGTTCAACGTACTTACGGTATGGCAAAATCTTCATGGCTGTTACACATAATGAAATGTACAAGTGAAGTAACAATGAATGGTGGAACAATAGTGGAGTCCACCAAACAACAGGAACTTTAAAGAGTGTGTCTTGAATGTGAAATGTCTCCTGTAGGCTCCAGTGTCTCATCAAGATCTCCAGCTTGTGACAGTGGTTGTCTTTATTCACCATTTATTCTACTTAGTTTCCTATTGACGTTAGTAGCTGGAATGTACAGAATAGGGTTCATCACAGCAGGTCAGATGACACAATATAAGAATTTAAAATAAAATATATTGTGAAATAATCTGAAACGTGATCCTCTCTTCCTAAAAGTCATCCTTTTTCTGTGTATTTAGAGTAAGATTATAAAGTATTGCTATAGATGAGACTGTAAAACATCGATCCAAATCACTTGCCTGTAGAATCGCTTCTGAACTCTTCCGCCCCCTCACTCCCCGCTTCTGCTGCAGATAGGTTTTTGTTTTCCCCAGTTTACCCTCTTGATCTGCTCCATTGCTCTTCCTTCTCCTCCACTTGCTACTCTTTCTGTTTGAGCATTATAAACAGGACCTTTCCATACAATATTTGTGTTTTACAAATGATTCTTACATTCCCAGCTGGCCTATTTCTACATCCCAAACTCCTAGTACTTCAGAAGGTAGGCATTGAAATTACGTTCCTGGAATAATTGTGTTAATACAGAGCTTGTAAAACACATCACCAAGCTCACTGAATTTTATTATATTGTTTACTTTATTTTGAGCCATATTTTGACTTTTTTAAATATAATAAGCAGTGTATAGGGTCCTGTATTCTAGACTTGTATATTAACT
The DNA here is from genome assembly GCA_019843815.1 of Montemys delectorum. Lineage (NCBI taxonomy): Eukaryota > Metazoa > Chordata > Mammalia > Rodentia > Muridae > Montemys > Montemys delectorum. Next base: position 77,525 of record JADRCD010205137.1, on the reverse strand, counting down.
TACTAACCATTCACATTATACTGAATTGGCTCCAGGCTCATGAATATTTTGGCAGCATTCCTTATGTCATGCATGCGTCATTTGTTTTGAACTTTCATCTAAATAAAATCATCCTCTATCATTTGTTGGTATTCTAAACTATCAGTTTTTCTTGGCCCACATTTTATTGATTTACATTTAGTGCAAGCATGAATACAATATGCTTAAAATGTTGATGATGACTAGCTAAAAGCCATTTATCATGTGTTGTTGACAATCAGAACTTGACTGAACTCTTGGCCTTTTCATTGTCCTATGTTTCATTTTCTATAAAGTCTCAAACCAGTGGCAACGAACACCAACTCATTTGAGTAATTCTTCCTTCCGCCTGTTTCTACCTATATTTCTTGTTTTTATGTTTTCACCCTTCTATGCACCTAAACTCATAGTCCAGAATTATTAGAAATTCATCTATGACCCTTTCACTGACAGTATGCAATGCCAGGCTCCAGCAGTTAGCGTGTTTTCAACATATCATTATTGAGCGAGATAAGGAATCGCATCCCTACCAATCCAATAGCAAAGGTTCTACATTTGCAAATTGATTTGCACTTGAAATATTAATACTTTTTAGGAAAACAGTGAGTGCTATAGAGGATCTCCAAACTGGAAATGCCTGGTTTTTTTTCTAGAAATGTACAGCTGACCAATGAAGACATCCCATAGCTGGCTTGTCTTTAACGGACATAAACAAGGGTGTCAGTAATGGCACAATGTAGTAGATTTTTGTTTGCATCAGAAGGATAAAATAAGTTTCTATTAATGTTTTAGTATTTGAGAATTTCATGTATATGCCATTTGGTTTGGAAAATGCACATGATTGATATGGTTGTATGATATAAAGAATAGTACACTGTGAATTTGAATATTTCAGTGGTGTTTTAAAACTTTGTATTTAAGGTAATTTACTTATCTTGAGTTTTGAATCTTTAAAATCACCAAGTTCTTTGAAATTTACAGAACCTACTATCTATCTAAAGGATATATTAATATTTTGTTTGGTTATAAGTATATCATAAAATATTAAATCATCTTCGACAGATTAGGTACTCTTTAAAGCATTACTTGTATAGATAAAAATACATTTGTTATTACTGTTTAAATTTATCCATTTGTTTCTACATAAGCTTTGAACTGACATTTGATTCATAGTTAATGTTACATAAATATATGAATTTACCAACAGATTTATGCAAAGAGGCAACATTAACAGAAGAACAAAGAAGAAATGATATCCATGGGTTTGTTCAGACACTGGTAGGTAAATATTTAAATTGATGCTACTCACTTGATAGCATTTTGTTTGTTCAATAAGAGAACATAGGCAACACAAATACATGTCAGGTTATCATATAGAATAACTGGTCATAATTTATAGTTAATTTAAAATAATTTACCATCTCACATTTCTTAGAATACACTGAATGTCTCTATGTATTCAAAACTGAACATCATCTTTCTCTTGTTTTCAAATATTTTCTGACAATTTATTGATAGTTATCAGGTATAAACTTACCAACATACTAACTAATTAATATTAAAATGCAATCTCTTGAGTGAGTAGATAAGCCAACCTTTTACTTTCCTCACATCTTCTTCCTTCAAAGTAATGTCTATCACTGAAATGACTTTAATTTGTTGACACCCATTGACCTAGCCAAAATTAGCTTCAACTTTCAAGCTTCAGAATCTCCTCATTTTGGAGAGAAAGGAACACGAGTTCTGTATTATGAAGTGCTTTCCTGAATGACAAGTTACAATTGCTTTATTTAATAGGATCTGTTTGTTGTGGGAACAAGTAGATGACATTTATTGACTTGATGTTCAAAAACATCATCAAATGATTCCAAACACAAAGAGCTCTTTGGGTTTCACCTGCACATATTAAATATGTGTTTAATACATTGAACAGACTTTGCACAATGGCAAGGAAAGTCTGTGTTGTAAACTCAGACCATGTTGAAATATCTGTCCCATATCAACCTTGTTAAAATCTGTTGGGGCCCAAAAGCCCCTGGCATCTCAGTCTCCATCATCTATTAACTACCACTCTTGTTTCTTCCACTATCTTGCTTCCGTTCCTGCAATTGACTCGGGGCATTTTATGATAGGAGGCTTACCTTACAATGAGGACATTCCTTTACAGACTTTTCACAATGAGGACACTCCTTTCCAGACATTTTACAATGTGGACATTCCATTTATGCTAATGTGTAGCCAAGCAATATTACTGGTTTGGCCCATGCACCTGGGCAAATACCTTTGTGTTCTGTGCTTTAAAAGCCCCTTGTTTCCCTAGAGTAGATTGAGACTTGACCAGAATTTTTTGTCTTGTCTCATTCCTTTGCATCTCCTGATCCCAACTTTATCATTGATGGTCCCTCTTTTCGAGAACCCAATTGTTTTAAGTCCTGCAGATCAGGGCAAAAATCAGATTCCCCATCTATGAAATTTGTATTCTATGGATTTTTATTTAGTTTAGATATTTTATATGATATTATATATTTTACTCTTGTCATTTTTATTATAGTGCTAACATGGTAAAATTACTTTACTATAAGTACATAAAATAATATATGTTTTTTCCTAATTTTCCTGGTCTTAATACTATACTGCTCCAAATCTACAGATTGGATTAGTGGAATGCTTTCTTAATTGCCTGAATTCATTTTAAAAATGCTAAGATTTAGGCAGGAATTTCATAGATGGAGTAATGATTGTAATTGGGGAAAAAACAATAAAAAAATGAACTTTGGCTTCATTTTCTTAAGTGAAAAGTAGTATTTCTGCAGGTATATTATAAATTTCATTTTAAATTTTTAACAAATAATGTTAAGCATACCCTTACATCTTACCATTTTCTTGACATCATTTCTTTTAAAATGCTTCAAATATGAAATTTTTATTTCTAGGTGCCATGTTAATATGGAAGTTAGACTTGACTTAGAAAGCATGCCTGGGGCTCTCACATCAGATACATTCAACGCACTCTTCCTTTGTTTTCCAGTCTTAGTCCTTTGGAATGAGCTATTCAGATACTAAAAAAGAGCAGAATGTTTTGTTCAACTCATTTTTATGCTAATTTAACAGATTGTCTTTGAACCTTTCCCACAGAAGAAGAGTGTGAGTCATTTAGCTGTGACTACAGATCATAGAATAGAAAGCAAAGCAACCACAAAAACGAAAGGTAAGACATATAATTTATATGTAGTCCTTGGAAGGAATAGTCAAGTAAATCAGGAGGATGAGTTTATTCTACCCAACAAAGATAGTGTAGAAGTTTAGTGCTAATGAGATTGATGTCTAACTCAGTTTCTGTGAAAGTTGAAATTGAGTGTGGCATTAAAGCTGCTGAATTGCTCAATAGATTATAGGGTATTGTAATATCTGAGGAGGAGTAGGGCATAATAAAGTACAGAATAACAGGGAAATGAATGATTAAAAATGTTGCTGAGCACAGGAATATAAAGAAATCATAAAAGGTTTATATAGAGGAAAATGATGAAATTCTTTAGAAAAATGAAATGCGGAGTCCTGGAAAGATAGAAGAGATACAATGATTGCGTGTTTAACTTTGTCAAGTCAGCACAAGCTCCGATTTGCATTCCTCTTTTTCTCTCCTTTGTTGGGAAAGCATTGAACATGGTAGCACTTCAATATGCAAGCCTGTTTGATTTTCGTAAGGTAACTAAAAACTTCACTGGTGACTCCTATGTGAATAAATGTTAATGTGCAGTAATGGTTTGCTTCTCAAGATAGTATTTTATAAATCAGGGTTTACATAACCTGAAACAAACTAGAACCTCTCGAAGTGATTAATATGGACATTCATGGACACTGACATTTATTATATAATTAAAACTATCCCCTATGGAATTAAATCTTCATATTATGATTTAGGGCAATTGAATATATTCATTATCAGTATGAAATTTTAAGTTTCATTTTAATAAGTTTAAACATCTGAATTAATATTTATGTCCTTCATTTAATCTACAATGTCATAAAAGTTGCTTTAATTAAATATGTGCCTTTATCAGCAAAACCACACAGAGGAGTCATGACACCAACAAAAGTAAAAAGAAGACAGGAGAATGTGGAAAAATTGAGGACATTGGTATGTAAATGTTGACTGCAGTTTTTATTGTTCTACAATGTAGTTAAGGAAATAAAAGTATATGTCACATGACACTATTGGAGATGTTTATAATTAGTCAAAGTTTGCTTTACATTTTAAAGTGTTCTAGCTCATTATGATTTTTAAAGCATTCTTAAAGACAGAACAAATTCAGATTAAAGGTGAGTGTCAAGTTCTTAGCTACACCACAATGAGAAAAGGGTTTTTTTAGTACACAGTCTCACAATGCAATCAATTGTCCTATGACAGGTTCCTAAATAGTTTAAGATTTGCCTACTCTCTATTTACAGAATTTTGGATACATGGCTTAAATTCACTGTAAATGTTCACTACTTAAGACATTGTATAGATTTTTTTTTAACGAAAGAAATCTTCATATATTACTAAGGCCATTTAATTTGATTTTGGTAAATTTCACAAAATGAATTAAGTCCATTCCAAAGTTGTAAAGAGTTAAGATCACTGTTCATGTTTTAATTCTGACTTAAATTTCTTTTCAGTTTGAAGTGCTTGTCAGTGTTTGGGGAGTAGATAAAATAGAGGATGGAACTTAGAAGATGAATTTCAATTAGTTTCCTAATTTTTTCATGTCCATAATTATCAAAGGCTGAATTAATTTTATTTTAAATTAATTGTAAATTTGGTTTTTCAAAAATTACTTTAACAATGAACTTAAGAATCAAATCAAATTAATGTTCATACTTACATCTTTCAAAAAGAAAATCTCTCAGGAACCAGGTAAGGATTATGACAGATGTGATATCTGTACTTCCAGCCCCTCCTCAAGCATAACTGAGAAACTGTTGGTCAAACAAAGAACAATTAAAATGGAAAATGTTATGCAGCTGATCACACATCCACTAGAGGAGAATATGCATGAATGTTAACATGTACTTTATGCCTGAATCATCTTTGGCTTTGTATCTATCTTCCAAGACGTATACTGAATAAGATATAAACTTAGGTTAAGACAATCACTTGTTACAAGAGCCATACAACATCACATTCTCTAAATCAACACTTTAATGGGAAATCTTGCTAGTGAAAATGAAAGGGGACACAGGGGACATGTGTGTCTTTCTACAAAGATGAGTCTTGCAGTGATCATTTTAGATAGAAAACAGTGATTGAAAAGAAAACTGTGAGGTGAAGAATACTGTAGTGATAATTCTGGACTACACAAGGAAGCAGGTCTTGTTCATTAAAATTATGAAAATGGAACTGGCTTAAGTAACAAAGTAGAAGAAAACAATTTTATTAAAAACTGTCAGTATTCTTAGTAGCAAGCTTTTATTGCAGATTAAGCAAAAAAGGAAGACAGGACTCAGCAACAAGATGGACACAGTGGAAAAGCCATCCTGTGGCAACACTGCTGCTGGTGGTGGTGGTGATGGTGATAACACAGCTGCTGTTTCTGGTACTGGCATAAGAAATGGAGTCATCCAACAAATGCATTGTGGGAAGGCTTGTAACCATAAATTTCCTGTTACACATAAAAAGCATGTTGGGTAAGTGTGGTAATATTTAATAGAGTATCATTGTTATTGTCTGAAGTATCTAATTCTCATTTGGCCCAGTGTTCATGCTTAACTAATCTTATGCTTTTACTAGGGATGTTAAGCCTTGCACTGACGTCAAAAAATATGAGATACCATTGTTTTTCATTATACTGACAACTGGTGTATTTGAAGGATAATGGCAGAGCTGTAGTTTCTGGTACAGTATTGTTAACTAGAGTTGACAAATACTTTTTGATGAATAAATTTTTAGCAGATATCCCTGTTTCTTTATCCTTTATCCACAGTTTAACTTTCACAATTAAATCTTTGGTTGATATTGCAATTGCAATAAAGACACTAATTTAACAGTAACATGTTTGGGTGTCAGGTTGACAAGGGATGGGGTACTCATAGTTATATTGTTACCTTGACAGGATGTGTGCATAATAACCAAGAAACAAAGCCTAAGGGTTTGTTTGAGAATGATTATGTACATTAATTACCTGAGGTGACGCCACCATTACTGTGGGCAACACTGTTCAATGGACTAGAGTTCTAGACTGAATAAAGAGGAGAACATGAGCTGCTATGAGCCTCTGATCAGCCCTAATCCCTTCTTCTGTATTCTCTGTTGGGTACTTTTATCCCAGGAATAACAGAAGAAACTCACACAATGCACTAAACAAACCACAAAAGGGCATCTTTTCTGTAAACAACCAGATTGTAAATATTTCAGTCTTTATTGGCATTAAATAACTTCTCCAGCTGATAACCAACTCCAGCAAAGTAGCTGGATATAAAATTAACTCAAATAAGT
>JADRCD010205137.1:48558-65409 GCA_019843815.1 Montemys delectorum | reverse complement strand
GATAGGTAGATAGGTGGATAGGTAGATAGGTGGATAGGTAGATAGGTGGATAGGTAGATAGATAGATAGATAGATAGATAGATAGATAGATAGATAGATAGATAGATAGATAGATAGATGGATAGGTAGATAGGTGGATAGGTAGATATGCTATTACACCCCATCCTCCCAAAGTCAGGGATCATTATGAAAGAGAGGGTAAATAGATAACTAAGAACAGGATGGTTATATTCAACTGTACATAATAAAAAATAGTCATAAAAGTAAGACTGCATTCTCAAGATATTTCTCCCTTTTTCTTTTGCAGTTTCTGTGACTTTATTTTTTTCATTTAAGTCCAGTATTATTGTATGCCAAAAAATGTAGCACAGATCAAATTATTATTAATCCTGTTTTCTTATTGCCATTTTCCATGAGCAGTGAACAATGGCATTCTTGTGTAGCATTCAAGCCTAGTGTAGTATTAATCTCCTCTTGTTTCAGATTGTCCTCTACTTTCAACTCCAAGTTCATAGGAAACACGCAGGTGGCATGAATTTCTGTTTCCATATTCTTCTCTGAATAGAGTCACCTTCTCCGGATTTTGTTTATGTGTGTGTTGTTTGTTTTGATTTGATTTGATTTTCGACAGCTCCTCTTTTCTATGCATGTAGACTTCCTTGTGTTCAGACATAGCTTACAGATGTCTACTCAAATTCTATGATTTATAATATCCTTTTCATTTGTGTTTTGAACTGGTGCTAATTTACCTTTCCTTGTATTTAGCTAGTATTTGCTGCATTTTAGTTTAAAGACAAATAGACATAGAAACCATTTGTAGTGTTCTTTAGGTACACTACAGTTTTATGAATGAATCAATGAATAATGTTTTTGGTATTCTCAGGCATGTACACAGAACCACAGATATGGTATAGTTACAAATAATGAAAAAAACTTTAAAGAAAAATATCTTTTTCCCCTTTTTTTCTTTTATTGGCTATTTTCTTTATTTACATTTCAAATGTTATCCCCATTTGAGATCTCCCTTCTGGAACCCCCATTACACCCCCTTCCCATTCCCTCTCCACTACCCACCCACCCACTCCTGCTTTCCTGCTCTAGCATTCCCCTACATTGGGACATTGAACCCCCTCAGGCCCAAGGGCCCTACTCCCACATATGTCCAACAAGGCCATCCTCTGCTACATATGCAGCTAGAGCCATGGAATACCTCCATGTATATTCTTTGGTTCGTGGTCCAGTTCCCAGGAGCTCCAGGGGTCTGGCCAGTTGACACTGTTTCTCCTCCCATGGGGCTGCAAACCCCCTCAGCTCCTTTAGTCTCTTCTCTAACTCCTCCATCGGGGACCCCACACCCAGTCCACTGGTTGGCTGTAAGCATCCACCTCTGTATTTGCCAGGCTCTGTCTGAGTCTCTCAGGAGTCAGCCATATCAGGCGCCTGCCAGCAAGCACTTCCCTGCATCCTCAATACCTTCCCAGTTTGGCAACTGTATATGGGATGGATCCCCAGGTGGGTCAGCCTTTGGATGGTCTTTCCTTCAGTCTACACTTTATCTCCATATTTCCTCCTGTGAAGATTTTGTTCCCCCTTCTAAGAAGCACTGAGGCATCCATACTTTGTTCTTTCTTCTTCTTGAGCTTCATATGGCCTGTGAATTGTATCTTGGGTATTTCAAACTTTTGGGCTAATATCCATTTATGAGTGGATACATACTATGTGTATTCTTTTGTGATTGGGTAACCTTACTCAGGGTGATATTTTCTAGTTCCATCCATTTGCCTGTGAATTTCATGAAGTCATTGTTTTTAATAGCTGAGTAGTACTCCATTATGTAAATTTGCCACATTTTCTGTGTCCATTCCTCTGAGGGACATCTGAGTTGTTTCTAGCTTCTGACTATTATAAATATGGCTATTATGAACATAGTGGAGCATGTGTCCTTATCACATGTTGGAGCATTTTCTGGGTATATGCCAAGGAGTGGTATAGATGAGTCCTCAGGTAATACTATGTCCAATTTTCTGAGGAACCACCAGACTGAATTCCAAAGTGGTTGTACCAGCTTGCAAGCCCACCAAAAATGAAGGAATGTTCTTTCTCCACATCCTCACCAGCATGTGCTGTCACCTGAGATTTTGATCTTAGCCATTCTGACTGGTATGAGGTGGAATCCAGAGTTGTTTTAATTTTCATTTCCCTGATGACTAAAGATGTTGAACATTTCTTTAGGTGTTTCTTGGCCATTTGATATTCCTCAGTTGAAAATTCTTTGTTTAGTTCTGAACCCCATTTTTAATAGGGTTATTTGGTTCTCTGGAGTCTAACTTCTAGAGTTCTTTGTATATATTGGATATTAGCCCTTTATTGGATATAGGATTGGCATTTTCTACATGCTCACCACCAGTTGAACCAGCACCATTTGTTGAAAATGCTGTCTTTTTTCCACTAGCATCTTTGTCAAATATTAAATGATCATAAGTGTGTGGGTTCAATTCAGGGTCTTCAGTACTATTCCATTGATCTACCTGGCCATTATTGTACTAATACCATGGATTTTTAATTACTATTGTTCTGTAGTACAGCTTGAGGTTAGGGATGGTGATTCTACCAGAAGTTCCATTATTGTTGAGAATAGTTTTCGCTATCCTAGAATTTTTGTTATTCCAGATGAATTTGAGAATTGCTCTTTCTAACTATGAAGAATAGGGTTGGAATTTTGATGGGGATTGCATTGAATCTGTAAGTTGCTTTTGGCAAGATAACCAGTTTTACTATATCAATCCTGCCAATCCATGAGCATGGGAGATCTTTCCTTCTTCTGAGGTCTTCTTCTATTTCTTTCTTAAGAGACTTGAAGTTCTTGTCATACAGATCTTTCACTTCTTTGTTAGGATCACACCAAGATATTTTATATTATTTGTGACTATTGTGAAGGGTGTTGATTTCTAATTTCTTTCTCAGCCCATTTATCCTTTGAGTATAGAAGGCTACTGATTAGTTTAAGTTAGTTTTATATCCAGCCACTTTGCCAAAGTTGTTTATCAGGTTTAGGAGTTCTCTGGTAGAATTTTTGGGGTCATTTAAGTATACTATTATATCATCTGCAAATAATGATATTTTGACTTCTTCCTTTCCAATTTGTATCCATTTGACCTTTTGTTGTCTAATTGCTCTAGCTAAAACTTCAAGTATAATATCGAATAGATAGGGAGAACAAGTCTAGTCCCTGATTTTAGTGGGATTGCTTCAAGTTTCTCTCCATTTAGTTTGATGTTGGCTACTGGTTTGCTGTATACTGCTTTTTCTATGTTTAGGTATGGGCCTTGAATTCCTAATCTTTCCAGGACTTTTATTATGAAAGGATGCTGGATTTTGTCAAATGCCTTTTCAGCATCTAATGAAATGATCATGTTGTTTTTTTTTTCTGAGTTTCTTTATGTAGTGGATTATGTTAATGGGTTTCCGTATGTTAAACCATCCCTGTGTCACTGGGATGAAGCCTACTTGTTCATGGTGAATGATCATTTTGTAGTGTTCTTGGATTTGGTTTGGGAGAATTTTATTGAGTATTTTTGTGTTGACTTTTATAAGGGAAATTGGTCTGAAATTCTCCTTCCTTTTTGGGTCTTTGTGTGGTTTAAGTATGAGCATAACTGTGACTTCATAGAAAGAATTGAGTAGTGTTCCTTCTGTTTCTATTTTGTGGAATAGTTTGAAGAGTATTGGTATTAGGTCTTCTTTGAAGGTTGGATAGAATTCTGCACTAAACTCATCTGGTCCTCGGCTTTCTTTAGTGATGAGCCTTTTAATGACTACTTCTATTTCTTTAGGGGTTATGGGACTGTTTAGATGGTTTATCTGCTCTTGATTTAACTTAGGTACCTGGTATCTGTCTAGAAAATTGTCCATTTCATCCAGGTTTTCCAGTTTTATTGAGTATAGACTTTTGTAGTAGGATCTGATAATTTTTTTAATTTACTCAATTTCTGTTGTTATATCTCCCTTTTCATTTCTCATTTTGTTAATTTGATTTTGGCTCTGTGTCCTCTCTGTTAGTCTGGCTCTATTAGTCTGACTAAAGATTTATCTATTTTGTTGATTCTCTCAAAGAACCAGCTTCTGGTTTTGTTGATTCCATGTATAGTTCTTTTTGTTTCTATTTGGTTGATTTCAGCCCTGAGTTTGATTATTTCCTGCCATCTACTCCTCTTAGGTATGTTTGCTTCTTTTTGTTCTAGAGTTTTCAGATGTGCTGTCAAGCTGGTAGTGTATGCTCTCTCCAGTTTCTTTTTGGAGACACTCAGAGATATGAGTTTTCTTCTTACCACTGCTTTCATTGTGTTCTGTAAGTTTTGGTATATGTGTCTTCATTTTCATTAAATTCTAAAAAGTCTTTCATTTCTTTCTTTATTTCTTCCTGGACCAAATTATCATTGAGTAGAGCATTGCTCACCTTCCATGATTATGTGGGCTTTCTGTTGTTTTTGTTGTTGAACACCAGTCTTAGTCTGTGGCGATCTGATAGGATACATGGGATTATTTCAATCTTCTTGTATTAGTGGAGGCCTGGTTTGTGTCTGATTATATGGTCAGTTTTGAAGAAGGTACCATGAGGTGCTGAGGAGAAGTTATATTCTTTTTTTTTTTTTTTTTTTTTGATGAAATGTTCTATAGATATCTGCTAAATCCATTTGGTCCATCACTTCTGTTAGTTTTACCATGTCTCTGTTTAGTTTCTATAACTATAATCTGTCCATTGATGAGAATGGGGTGTTGAAGTGTCCCACTTTCATTGTGTGTGGTACAATGTGTGCTTTGAGCTTTAGTAAAGTTTCTTTTATGAATGTGAGTACACTTGCATTTGGAGCATAGATGTTCAGAATTGAGAATTCTTCTTGATAGATTTTTCCTGTGATGAGTATAAAGTATCCTTCCTTATCTTTTTTGATAACAATTGGTTGAAAGTTGATTTTATTTGATATTAGAATGGCTACTCCTGATTGTTTCTTGAGACCATTTGTTTGGAAAATTGTTTTTCAGCCCTTTACTCTGAGGTAATGTCTGTCTTTGACACTGAAGTGCATTTCCTGTGTGCAGCAAAATGCTGGGTTCTGTTTACATATCCAGTCTGTTAGTCTACATATTTTTATTGGGGACTTGAGTCCATTGATGTTAAAAGATATTGAGGAATTGTGATTGATGCTTCTTGTTCTTTTTGTTGTTAGAGGTGGAATTATCTTTGTGTCACTACCTTCTTTTAGGTTTGTTGAAGATTACTTTCTTGCTTTTTCTAGGGTATAGTTTCCCTTCTTGTGTTGCAGGTTTCCATCTATTATCCATGGCAGGGCTAGACTTGTGGAACAATACTATGTGCATTTGATTTTGTCATGGAATATCTTGTTTTCTCAATCTACATGTAATTGAGAGTCTTCCTGAGTATAGTAGCCTAGGCTAGCATTTTTGTTCTCTTAGGGTCTGTATGAGATCTGCCCAGGGTCTTCTAGCTTACATAGAGAAGTTTTGGGTAGTTCTGATAGGTTTGCCTTTACATTACTTGATCTTTTTCCCTTAGTGCTTTTAATATTCTTTCTTTGTTTAGTGCATTTGGTGTTTTGATTATCATGTGACGGGAGGAATTTCTTTTCTGATCGAGGCTATTTGGAGTTCTGTAGGCTTCTTGTATGTTCATGGGCATCTCTTTCTTTAGGTTAGGGAAGTTTTCTTCTATAATTTTGTTGAAGATATTTACTGGCCCTTTAAGTTGGGAAGTCTTCACTCTCTCCTATACCTGTTATCCTTAGGTTTCTTCTTCTCATTGCATCCTGGATTTCCTGGATGTTTTGGATTAGGAGCTTTTTGCTTTTTGCATTTTCTTTGACTGTTATGTCAATGATTTCTATGGAACCATTTGCACCTGAGATTCTCTCTCCTATCTCTTGTATTCTGTTGGTGATGTTGTGTCTATGACTCCTGATCTCTCTTCTAGGTTTTCTATCTCTAGGGTTGTTTCCCTTTGTGATTTCTTTATTGATTCTATTTCCATTTATAGATCCTGGATGGTTTTGTTCATTTACTTCACCAGTTTGGTTGTGTTTTCCTATAGTTCTTTAAGGGATTTTTGTGTCTCTTCTTTAATGGCTTCTACCTGTTTACCTGTATTCTCCTGTATTTCTTAAAGGGACTTATTTATGTCCTTCTTAAAGTCCTCTATCATCATCATGAGATGTGACTTTAAATTAACATCTTGCTTTTCTAGTATTTTGGGGTATTCAGGGCTTGCTGTGATTGGAGGACTGGGTTCTGATGATGCCAAGTAGCCTTAGTTTCTGTTGCTTATATTCTTGCCCTTGTCTCTTACCATCTGGATATCTCTGGTGTTAGCTGGTCTTGCTGTTTCTGACTGTAGCCTTTCCCTCCTGCAACCCTGTTTGTCAGTACTTCTGGAAGACCAGTTCTCTCCAGGATGAATTTGAGTATGGAGAACTGTGGCACAGGGTCAGCTCTAGGGAGCAGATGGAAACCTGAAGGATTTTGTCCCTGGCTGTTCCTTTGTTCCTGTGTCCTGATGATTATAGGCTGGACCCTCTTGGGCCAGGAATTTGAGCAGAAGTGGTGGTGTTACCTGTGATCACAGGTGTGCCAGAACTCTTGGGAGACCAGCTCTCTCCTGGCGATATTTGGGTATGTAGCTCTGTGGCACATGATCAGTTCTTGGTGCAGAGGGAAACCAGAAGTATCCTGTCCCAGGCTGCTACTCCATTCCTGTGTCTTGAGGTCTCTGAGTGAGTCTCTCTGAGCAGAAATGGTGGTCTTACCTATGCTAACAGGTGTGCCAGCACTCCTGGGAGACAAGCTCTCTCCCAGAAGTATTTGGGTATCAGGGAAAATATCTTAAGAAAAATTCCAAATGTGGATGTCATGTGACCAGCCACACACATTACACTCCTACCTCATACTTTTCTTTCTGTGATAAACCACAGGCTCAACAATGACCAAAATAAACCTTTCTAAAGTTTCATTCTGCAAGAATTTCATAACAACAATGAGAAATCTAACATACTACAGAACTCTGATTATACAAATAGGTGTTCTCAACTTTAAGAATTTTTACTGTTAAAGGTAATAGCAATAAAGAAGAGAAAAGAGAAAAGACTACAGAAGCTGAAACTTAATGAAGTATCTTTAAAACAACATTTTATTCTTAACTTTTAATTAGTGTGTGTGTGTGTGTGTGTGTCTGTGTGTGTGTGTGTGTCTGTGTGTGTGTGTGTAAGTTATCAGAGGGATATCAGATCACCTGGAGCTGAAGTTACAAGCAGTTGTCAGCTGCCTGATGTATTACTGAGTATTGAACTTAGGTCCTGTGCAAGAGCAGTATGTACTTAAAACCACTGAGCCATTTTAATAGGTTTTATTAGTCTAATTATGTGTATATCTTAGGGGTGTATTTGAAGTGTAGGCACTTGAGGTCAGACCTTGTAGAGAGGTACTTACAAGTAGTGAGCCTCCTGATAGGACTGCTGAGAACCAAAGTCTGATTCTCTGAAAGAGCATTATGTGTTCTTTTTTTTATTAGATGTTTTCTTTATTTACAACATCTCCTTTCCCAGGTTCCCCTCCAAAAGAAAAAATAAAAATAAAATAAAATAAGAAAAAAACAAGAACCAAAAACTAAAATAATCCTCTGTTCCCTCCCCACTCCCCTGCTCACCACCATACCCTCTCTTGCTTATTGGCCCTGGCATTCCCCTACACTGGGGCATAGAACCTTCACAGGCCCAAGGTCCTCTCCTCACATTGATGACCGACTTGACCATCCTCTGCTAGACACATGCTGCTGGAGCCATGAGTCCCCCCATGTGTACTCTTTGGTTGAAGATTTAGTCCCTGGAAGCTCTGAGGGTACTAGTTAGTTCATATTGTTGTTCGTGCTAAGGGGCTGCAAACCCTTCAGCTCCTTGGGTCCTTTCTCTAGCTCCTTCATTGGGGACCCTGTACTCAGTCCAATGGATGGCTATAAGCCTCTACTTTTGTATTAGTCGGGTACTGTCAGAGCATCTCTGGAGACAACTATATCAGGCTCCTCTCAGCCAGCACTTGCTGATATTCACAATAGTGTCTGGATTTGATGATTGAATATGGGAAGGATTCCCAGGTGGAGCAGTCTCTGGATTGTCCTTCCTTAAGTCTCTGCTTCATAGTTTGTCTCTTAAAATCCTTCCATGGGTATTTTGTTCCCCCTTTTAAGAAGGAACAAAGTATCCACACTTTGGTCTTCCTTCTACTTGAGTTTCTTATGGTTTGTGGATTGTACTTTGTGTATTCTGATCTTCTGGGCTAATATCCACTTATCAGAGAATGCATACCATGTGTGTTCTTTTGTGATTGGGTTACCTCACTCAGGATGACATTCTCCAGATCCATCCATTTCCCTAAGAATCTCATAAATTCATTGTTTTTAATAGCTGAGTAGTACTCCATTGTGTAGATGTACCACAATTTCTGTATCGATTCCTCTGTTGAGGGACATCTGGGTTGTTTCCAGTTTCTGGCTATTATAAAACCTCCACATAAAACCAGATACACTCAAACTAATAGAAAAGAAAGTGGGGAAGAGCCTTGAGCACATAGACACAGGGGAAATTTTCCTGAACAGAACACCAATAGCTTATGCTCTAAGATCAAGAATCAACAAATGGGACCTCATAAAATTGCAAAGCTTCTGTAAGGCAAAAGACACTGTCAATAGGACAAAATGGCAACCAACAAATTGGGAAAAGATCTTTACCAATCCTATATCTGATAGAGGGCTAATATCCAAATATATACAAAGAATTCAAGAAGTTAGACTTCAGAGAACCAAATAACGCTATTAAAAATGGAGTACAGAGCTAAACAAAGAATTCTCAACTGACAAATACTGAAGGGCTGAGAAGCACCTAAAGAAATGTTCAACAGCCTTAGTCATCAGGGAAATGCGAATCAAAACAACCCTGAGATTCCACCTCACACCAGTCAGAATGGCTAGAATAAAATACTCAGGTGACAGCTGATGCTGGTGAGGTTGTGGAAAAAGAGGAACACTCGTTCATTGCTGGTGGAATTGCAAGCTGGTACAACCACTCTGGAAATCAGTTTGGTGGTTCCTCTGGAAACTGGACATAGTAATACCAGAGATCCCAGCTATACCACTCCTGGGCATATACCAAAAGATGCTCCAACATGTAATAAGGACACATGCTCCACTATGTTCATAGCAGCTTTATTTATAATAGCATTATGTGTTCTTAAGTGATTAGCCATCTCTCTAGCCTCTCCAGCTTCTTTTTCACTTCTAAAGTTGATTAAAGAAAAATTTTAGACCATGTTTCCGTGCTGCTGCAAAGCACCCAGTTGTGACTGCATTTTTACTAAGCTTCTGTAGATCTTCATATCCAAAGCTTAGAAGATTTCATATGCTACCTTTAGGGAGTTATAGCAGAGTAAGAGTCCTTAAAGATGCTGTTTACTCAATATTTTCTGGCAACTAGTTATTTGTTCTGAATAGCTCAGAAATGCAATAATCCAATATAACTGTACATTAAAGTGATTATCTAAAATTAAAACTACCATGAGCTATTTTTAAAATACTTATATAATAAAAATATCTAGATGCATGAGTCATAGCAAATACATCCTAATAATTCATTTGTTATGTTACCATGCCTACCACACCTATGTATCTATCATTTTATAGGGCATTGAAAAAAATATTAGCTATATCAATCAAATAGCTGTGTATTTACTGCAGAAAAATAAAGACTTGTAACTGTTTAATACAAAATAATGCAGCATGGGTCATTGCTTATAGATTACAAAGTTCTAAAGTGTAAAAGCTTTATTTACTTTTATTAACAGTTTAATTGGTATGAATCATACACTCCATAAGAATTTGTTTACTGCCGGTGTAAATATTTGAACAGATAAATTCACTTGTTGAGAAATGTCTTTAGACAAGTAAGCTATTTGTTTATTGAATGTAGATTTCCAAAATTGCCTGCTTATCTAGGTTTTACATTTTAAAAAATATTTGTAATTAGGAAAAATACTTATAACCGGAAATATAATAATAGCTTAAATATATCTATCATAATATGAACTAAAATAATTGAAGACAGATACAGTGTTCACAAAGTAATAAGAAAGCTGTAGCCACCACTCTTGGCTTTGAATTGAGTCTGCCACTGGCATTCTATATGCACTTAGCCAAGTGCTTTGGTCTTTCTTAGCCTACTCCTTCCATTATAAAATACTGTCATTTCCCTCATATAAACCATTAAACTGAATTTAGATTTTAGTGATGGTCCCAAGCAAGCTAAAGCCTATCTTCACTGCAAAAGGATTCCCTCCTTTGGAGACTTACATAGTATTTTTCAATTAGGGTTAATATCCATAAAGATTTATTTTTATAGAAAATAATAATAATGAAAGTCAACATATTTCTTTTCATAAAATAAAACTAGTAATATTGTATTTTCTTATTGCATTTACTCTCAGAAAGTTTGCTCAGAATTTAATTATCTGTATAGTTTTAGTAATAAATGTGTTTTTTAATGTTACTTTCTATTTTACTGAATTTCACATGTAGTTTGTCACATGTGAAATAATTTATGAATTTTTGAGTAGGAGAAATAACAAATGTTCTTGTTTTCTATAAATATAATGGTTTTCAATATTACCTGTCCTTTTCATATTTAAATATTGAGCAGAAACTTTTGTCTTCTTTGTAGGCTGAATAAGAAAACATCTCGTAAAAAGAATAAGGTATTGTAAATTTAAAACAGTATCTCATTCAAAATAATTTACAAATGAAATGATATATTATGAAATATGGGTAAAATAAATACATGATAGAAACTAAAATGAAAAAGTCTAGAACTTTTTGCTATCTGGTGAAATTTATATTGAAAATTTCAAGTAGTGACACAGACTAGCCATTGATAATCCTTGACAGATCAGATTCTTTCATATCTATCAGATATTGTAATCATAAAATGATGAATAGGTGAGATATTGGTACATTTACCATGTAGTATAAGTATTGAGGACTTTCCAATATTATAGTTTTTATTTTACAGCCTCTAAAGTATATGGATGCTATGGATGATCATCAGTTATCACTCTCTGAGGATTATGATTTTCCTGATTATGACAATATATTGATGATAGTTGACCAACTTCAAATGAAGTATAAAGGTAAGGCCACTGCATAAGTGAAAGGCCTTTAGTATAACGCAGAGGCCATCTTCAAAGTCAGCATTTGGCCTGTCCATGAGGACTTTTGTCTGTTTATAGTTTTGGTGTGGTGTGAGACATAGGGATGCAGGTTAACATACTGTTTTCCCTGCATATTTTTTAAGAGGTTGGCACTTCACTAAGTCATAGTTTTGGAAACTGTTGGAAGTAGCAGGTCTGTAGGAGGGTGAGTCCATCGGGAACCACTTGGTCTTCTTGCTAGTGTGTCCTCCTGCTGTGCTGGGGCCTTGCTGAACTTGTTAGTTAGCATGGCTCTGTAGCTTTATGTAAGTCAGCTTCAACACTGCTCCATGAGACTACCTAGGCTATTTCTAGTCCTCGTGAATCCTAACTTTTTTTCTCATCCTGTTAAAAATTTCATCATGGTTTTGGAAAAGCCTATACTACTTTATACTCATTTTCAGACATATCTTTGTTTGATAATATAAATTTTAATATCCTGTGAGTATGAGAATTCTCTTCTTCTGATGTCCTCTTCAATTTCTATCTCTGCAGTGAGAAAATTGATTGTTTGTTAACAATCACCACATTTTGCTGGGCAGTGCTGGGCACAAGCTTTTAACCCCATCATTCAGGAGGCAGAGACAAGTGAATCTCTTGAGTTTGAGGCCAGCCTGGTTTACAGAGTGAGTGCCAGGACAGCCAGGGTTACACAGAGAAATTCTGTCTCAAAAGAACAAAACAAACTACAAAACAAACAAAAACAACAAAACATTTTTTAAAAATTGCTACATTTTGTCTATAGCTGATTGGTCTATAGCCACAATTAATCAGTTAACACATTTTTTTCACCTTATTTCTGTACCCGTTTTTTGCTCAGCCATATTATAATTTTGTCCAAAACAGGAAGAACTAAGAAATACATAAATTTATAGGTATAATGATAAGTTATTTTTTATTATTATTATTACTTCTATTTTTTTAACAGTCTAGTCATTATCCCCCTCCTGGTCCACCCTCTGACAGTTCCTCATCCCATTCCTCCTCTTCTTGTCTCCAAGAGGATGTCCCCCACCACACCTCCTGCCAGGCCTCTCCATTCCCTAGGGCCACAAGTCTCTTGAGAGTTAGGCACCTCTTCTCTACTGAGGCCAGACCAGGCAGTATCAGGGGCCTCAGACCAGCTAGTGTATGCTGCCTGGTTGGTGGCTCAGTGTCTAAGAGATCTCGGGGGCTCTGGTTAGTTGAGACTGCTGGTCTTCTCATGGGGTCACCCTCCTTTATGAATAGATTTAATTCTATGTTCAGTTAGCAGAGTAATAGTAGGCTCACCCCTAAGGCCTCTGAATTTCTAGCTGCAGGTTCTTAGTCAAGAAATGGTACCAGATGTGGGTTTCATCTTGTGGGGTAATGTTCTGAGAATATTTAAAAAATGAATCCACCCCAGAAATTTTTCCACCAGGCCACGTTCTTGAGCCAGTATTGACTGGCATCACAACGTCCCGGTGAGCTCTTATTATTCTCTCCCACCTATTAAAAACATCTCACTCACATGCAACTCTTTACACGCCCCCACAATCATTCATCTAGATAGCACCTAAGACCCGATAATTAAAGCATGACTCTTAAAGTCTTAATATCCAGTCAGATTTATATAATAGTAATATCACAATTTACAAGATGCCAATATAATAATTTCAGAACCAAATAATAAAGACAATATTCTAACCCAATTAATCTATTCTGTTAAAACGTTTGGTTGGTTGTATAACCACTCAAGATCTGACTCTTCATCATCCTCTGACTCCCTGATGATCTCCTCTCGCCTCCTGTTCCTGACCTTTTATTTTCTCCAATTTTAGCTCCACCTCTTATTCCTGTCCAATCATAGGCTTGTTACTGCCCTAATGTGATTGGACAGAGAAAATGCTGCAGCAGGATAAGGCTTAAATCCAATCAGAGAGTGCTTCGTTGCTCCCAAGGTGTTCATGTAACTATTACTCCACTGGGCATATCTTTCTAGGCCAGGTTTAGCTGTCGGGATTCACAGATGAGTAAGATTACTTTTCTCCTATGGAAACAAGCATAGTACCTTCTAGAACTATGAAGGCTAGCCAGTATGTATTAGTCTTCCAGCCAGTAAGAACTTAATTCCTCCATGCTCTATGACTCAACTTCAAGGTGTTTTCAGCAAAGGATTTTACTGTCAAATACTGCAGGACAACCATAGCATTGGCAATAACTTGTAATGTTTCGTGGTCTATGGGACTTCACTGGCCAACAATTCAAAAAAAGTTACTCAATTTGTAATGCTGAGCTTCTTTATATTTATTAACCTGCAGCGTCTATCTAGTAGGGACAGTTGTTCTGTTAAAAGGGAACACATTTAACTCTCTCTCTCTCTCTCTCTCTCTCTCTCTCGTGTGTGTGTGTGTGTGTGTGTATGTACATGTGTGTGTAAGCTTCTACAGTAGCAAATACTTTCATAGGAAGTTTTAATAATGTCTATAGTGTTTTCATTAGCTACCTGTATTACCCCCCTCTACCCTGACCTACCTCTGACCATCCCAATTTAACCTTTCCTCTTTCATTAGTCCTCTTTAAATCTTCATACCTCCCACTTCCTCTCTGCCCACCTTAAAGGCCCCTCTACCTCAATGGCTCTTCCATAATTTCCTGACTTCTTTGGGCCCTGCAAATTGATACACATATATTTGAAAATTTAAAACCATATTCACAAGTTGGAGAAAACAAGTGGTATTTGTAAGCCTGGGTTACCTCACTCAAGAGCAATTATTTCCAACTTCTTCTATTGGCCTATGAATTACATGGTTTTGTTTTTCTTAACAGTTGAATAACGTTCCATTTACCTCATTTTGATTATCCATTAGTTAATTGATGGGCATCTTGGTTGCTTCCATTTCCTAGCTGTTGTCAATGAAACATCAATGAGCATTGTTGATACTCTATCTGTATAGTAGGATATACTATTATGATATATGGTATATGATATATAGTATGGTACAGCTAAATCATGTGGGAGCTCTACTTTTAATTTTTTGAGGAACTTCCACACTGATTTCCATAGTGGCTATACAAGTTTGTATTCATCCCAGGGGTAAATAAATGTTCTCTTCACCCACATTCAAGCCAGTATTACTATTATTATTATTATTATTATTATTATTATTATTATCATCATCATCATCATCATCATCATCATCATCATCATCATTGCCATTGCCATTCTAAGTGAAGTAAGATGAAATCTCAAAATAGTTTTAACTTGTACTTCCCTGATGGCTAAGTATGTTAAACACTTAAAAATGTTTACTGGTCTTCTGTATTTCATCTTTTGAGAACTCATTTCTATTAAACTTTTATTTTATGTGTGTCAGTGTCCTTCTTGCCTATGTATCTGTGTCCCATATTCATACATGGTCATAAAAAGTCACTGGTGTCCTGGAACTGGAGTTACAGATGATTGTTAGCTGCTATATGGGTAGCACTTGTCATAACCACTGACCCATCTCCCCCATGTCCTGTTTTTCACTTGGGTTGTTTTCTTGATTTTTTTTTTTTTGTTCTTTGTACATTCTAGGTACTAATCATATATATCTCCCTGGTTAGTATGTTTTCTCATTCTGTAAGCACCCTCTGCTGAAGTGATAGTGTTCTTTGCTGTACAGAAACTTTTTAGTTCTATTAGATACTACTTATCAATTTTTGGTTTTAACTCCTGAGCTGTCAGGTTACCTGTTCAGAAGTTTCTCTCCTATGCCAATAAGCTCAAGTATAGTCCCTACTTTCACCTGTTTCTGATTCGGAGTGTCAGATCTTATGTTGAGGTCTCTGATTCATTTGGAGTTGAATGTTGTGCAGGATGAGAGATGAAGATGAAGTTTCACTCCTCTATGAGCAATTATGCTGTTTGACCTGTACCAGTTCTTTTTTTTTCCTTATGTATTGGCCTTAATAACCTCTCATGCCAGGGAACCTAGACATTAGCAGGGAAGACTTATTTACTTATCAGAGATAAGTATTCTCCATGCCTGAAGCACACCATCTCATCAATTATTTGGTATATATTAATTTTCACTTTTTCAATATCTTTATTTATTCTTGGACTATTTTTTGCATGTGTGTAATGTATTTTGATTTTGCTCACCTTCTTCTATCCTCCTTTATGACCCTCCCACTTTCTCTGGATTCTTTCTCCCCAGCAAGTTTTCTTTCTATGTTCCTTTTTATTATACCTACTACATTTTAATTTGGTTTGCTCGAGTGAGCATGGAGTGGGGTTTTTACTGCAGCACAGGGCAATGCTCTAGTGGCTATACCCCTGCAGAAAAAATAGTCCCTCCCTTCTTCCAGTGACCACCAACTGCCAGGAGCTCCTCAGAAAACAATGGGGCACATACGACTCTTCGCCATCCCTGATAGAATGCTGCCTAGCACAGTCTTGTACAAGTCTCTGCAGGTAACCACAGCTGCTGTGAGCTTAGTGACTGCAATGGGCATGCCATGTCCTAGGCCTGTTCCCCATCTGCCAGCTCTTACATTCTTTGGAGTGTTTTATGTTTGCATGTAATAGTATCACAGATCAGTCTATTTTTTCCTTCTTGCCTAGGAATTGCAGCAAAGTCCCAGCCCACTGTCGAGACTGGCTAGGATGTTCTTCACCTTCTGATCAGATGTTTACTATTCATCCTTTCGATTCCTAGTAGGGCAGTCTCTTCCTATGGAAAATCTTTCTGTATACAGTAGAAAAAAAATATTCTGTGGAACCCTAGGACTCTACTTTGACATATATCTAAATTCATAATGATCATTTTATTTTTTCTTCTCTACCAGATTTAAGCTAAATAAAAGCAGTTAATTCAAAACCAAAGAATCATAGTATAATGCACTCTAAACTATAGGCACTCAGTTTGCAGTCGTTTACCATGAATGACAGAATATGAAAAGGTACAAGCCTGTGTGTACAGAAAGTGTCCATGTGTTTAATTCCTACTCACTCTCTTGATGCAGATTCTGGAAAACCACTGGAAATCCAGGATGCAATTCATTCATATAAAATGATACTAGAAAGTAACCAAAGTTACTCAGAACTACTTATCAAAAAAAGTAAGAACAAGAGAAACCAAGGTGGCAAAGTGATGAAGAAGCCACGAGAAACAGAAAAAGCAAAACTGCAGCTCAAATGCAAAAATGAAGAGCAACAACTAGATCTCATTGATGTGGGGTATGGTTGCTCACACTACAGAAGTATGAATGAGCAGTCGGGGCAGACTACAGAGTTTTTTGGGAAATATTCCAGCGCTGCATTATCTTATGGACTTCTTCCATGTTTCCCATTTTGAGAAATGTCTATTAAGTTCATTAGCCTATTAGTTGGTTGAATGAGTTCAGGGTTGGTATTTCAATCTTAGATCATGTCCTTTGCAAATGAGTATTTTCACATCTTCCTTTCCTATTGTCAACCTTTAACTTATTTCTCTCATCTTGTCTTACCCCTCTCCCCCTCCTTCCCCCCTTCTCTCTCTCTTGTGTGTGTGTATGTATGAGAGAGAGAGAGAGAGAGAGAGAGAGAGAGAGAGAGAGAGAGAGAGA
>JADRCD010205137.1:0-48548 GCA_019843815.1 Montemys delectorum | reverse complement strand
AGAGAGAGAGAGAGAGAGAGAGAGAGAGAGAGAGAGAGAGAGAGAGATTGATTTTCATTTGTATAGCACATACATGGTATCTTTGAAGAAGCAAGGAGTAATTTTTCCAGACCATTTTTCTCCAAAGCAGCAGTGAGGAGCTTCATTTTTCTGTTAATTCTAATAACTCATTATTAGTACTTTTAAAAAGGCAATAATTTAGCAGCAGCAACAAAAATGTGTGCAATTTTCAACTTTTCACTTTTCTGAATAATTTAAAAGATCCTTTTCTATAGTCACAGAATTGCTAGTAACGGAGACTAGATACACCACTTCTAGTCCATATATGCTTTTTAGAGATTGAATTGCAAAAGCAGGGATGACACTGTAAAGGAAAAGCTCATAATGTAAAATACTGTACGCTAATAAAATGAACTTACTCTTTACCAAAGTGAAATTTTAACATCTGCACGTTCAATTTGCAGATCGCCTGAAAAACAAGAAGTGCAACAAAGAAATGCTGATGGTTGCTATGAAAAACTGAAGGAACAGTTAACTGAAAAAGAACAACAATACAAAAGAGAAAAGCAACAACTTGACCTGCACCTGAGAGCACAAGACACAGAGTTGCAGCATCTCAGAAAAGATATAAATAAGGTAAATTTACCGATTAAAAAAAGCCCCATTTCTACATCTGTTTAAACAATGTGACTTCTAATCAATACTCAGTTTAGAGTCCTTAAGGATAAGAACATGGCAGAGAAACACACAGCTTGGAATTCTCAGTATTGTACTAACGTTGTAAGCCTGGGCTCCCACGAGCTTGAGGTGTCTAGTCTACCATTAAGCCAGATCTTGCCAAGTATCCTCTGCTGTGCATGCAGGCCATTTTGGAGCAGAAACATTGAATTGTGGCATGTAAGTGTATTGTATCAGTTTAATTTTGTTCCCTGTGTAACCGCAGGTTCTCCCCTACCCAAACCCTGCCAACCCTATTTTCTGAATAAACAACTCAGAGGCTTATAATTATTTATGAATAAATGCCTAAGCCATAAGCTAGGTTTGTTCCTTGACTAGCTCATAACTTTTATTAAGCGGTGTATACTATGCTGTGTATGTCATGTGCTGAGTTACCTCTCCTCTGCTCCATACATGACTTCCTCCTAGTCCAGATGGGGAATCTTCATGTGCCTTACTATTTCCCAGAGTCCTTTTCTCTAGCTGCTAGATGTCCCACCTTCTAACCCTGCCTCAGATTACGTGCTATGAGATTTTTTACTGACAGTTGATGCTTCCACACAATATGCAGACACTATCCCCACAGCCCTGGAAATGAGATTTGAGATTTTTATTTGCATATTATTTATTGTAAATAAATGGTTGATTCCTGCTTAATACCTTAAAAGGTTCCTGAAAAAACAAAGTTCTTACAAATGCATGTTTATTTACACTGAAGAACTTGGAGAACTCTTGTTTGCTGTTTTTTTAAAATATGTTCTGTTTAATCTTCAAGGATTTTATACATGTATGCAATGTATTTTGATTATATCTTCCCTCACTCACCTCTCCGACTCTCCCTAAATATGTCTGTCTCCAAACATCATGTGCTTTTTTTGCATTTAAATATTTTTTTTATTTATCATGTGTGTGTGTGTGTGTGTGTCTGTCTGTCTGTCTGTCTCTGTATATTCACATTTCCATGTGGATAACAGCAGAAGCCGGGAGAGGATGTCAGATCCCTTGGCCACATATTGAAATTCTCCACTGAAACCTCTTGGACCAAGTCTATACAATTCAAATCACTCTCAGTAACAAAGTATTCCTTAGTCCTACTAGGATATCTCATTAAGCCCCATTTAAAGCATTCCACCGCTTTCCAAATCCAAAGTCTCAAAATCCACATTCTTCTAGACAAAAGCATGGTCAGGCCTATCACAGCAGTACCCCAGTCCCTAGTACCAACCTCTATATTAGTTAGAGTTTTACTGCTGTGAACAGACATCATGACCAACGCAACTCTCATAAGGACAACATTTAATTGGAGCTGGCTTACAGGTGCAGAGGTTCAGCTCATTATCCTCAAGACAGGAACATGGCAGCATCCAGGCAGGCATGGTGCAGGCAGAGCTGAGAGTTCAACATCTTCAGCTGAAGGCTAGTAGTGGAAGACTGACTTCCAGGCAGCTAGGAGTAGGGTCTTAAAAGCCCATGTCCACAGTGACATGCCTACTCCAACAAGGCCACACCTACTCCAACAAGGCCACACCTCCAAATAGTACCATTCCCTGGGCCAAGCATTGTATAAACCATCACAGTTACCCTGTGGGAGACTGGTGTATTTCACTGATTTAGCTCTGTCATTCATATGTGTGAAATTTTCAAATTAGAGTTAATGAAGGGGTGCTTTGACTATAAAAATAGAAATGCTCACTACAAACACACCTTCTAGCTTTCCCTACGACACCAACTTTGTCAGTCTGAATTTCTGAAAATGTCTATTTTGAGCACCAAGTGTGATGAGGTACACAGCTTGACCTTAGTGTGTGGGACATGGACCCAGGGAGAACAATGGGTTTAAGGTCAGCTTGGACTGACATAGTGAGACACTCTCAAAAAAAAAAAAAAAGGATTTCAAATTGAAAAGCAAAGATAAAGATGAGGGTCAACAAGCTTCTGCTTGAGAGACTGACTTGGTGAGCCATAAGGTCCCTGTTGCAACAAACAATTCATTCAACTCTGAGGAAGAGTACAAATGCAGTATGAGTGATCAGGTGGGATCTGGTGGTCTTCCTGTCAGATTTCAGCACATGGAGCCTCCGAGCAGATTAATGTGTCCTGTCTTTCTCTCTCTGTTAGTTGCAAGAAGCACAGCATCCAGAGACAGAGGCTGGGCACGGTGACAGCAAGACGAAGGAACATCTGCAAAAGTACGATGTGAAGCAGTACATAGGAGTGCTTGAGTACTTTTAATAAAAATAAGTCATGCAATACTGGAAACACAATGATACCTGTATCTGTTTAGAGTCTACAAAAGTCTCCCATGAATTATTTGCCATGTGTATTTAGGATTTCAGAAGCAGCTCAGAGGTAGAGGATGTGAACCGCGTAAGGTTGACATCCTGGGGTCCAATCTCCAACGAAACTAGGAAAGAGC
The DNA here is from genome assembly GCA_019843815.1 of Montemys delectorum. Taxonomy (NCBI): domain Eukaryota; kingdom Metazoa; phylum Chordata; class Mammalia; order Rodentia; family Muridae; genus Montemys; species Montemys delectorum. The sequence continues at coordinate 45,415 of JADRCD010205137.1, read as the reverse complement.
TAATGTCTAATTGTTCACACCCCATTGTTCACAGTAACTACCAAACCCAGACGTAAATGAGATGCATTTACCAAATCACCTACTTTCCAGACACTTCATTAGAAATACATATGATCATATTCAGAGTCAGATGTTTCTTTTTGTGTGATAATTAATCTCAGAGTAATTAATGGAAATATACCTACATTTTAGGGTTGAATATGAAGTTTTCAAGTTAGTAGAAACCATCAAAAAGCAAACAGAGACAATAGAACAACTTGAGAGAAAACTATCAAGTGAAGAGAAAACATTGGCAGGAACTGGCCATCTGGTAAGTGGGCCTTTTATTCATTGCTACTACACTGAAGTGGAGATTTTCTTTCTCTAGTCATTGGATGTAGGAACATTGTAGGCACCACTAGAATTATTATAGATAAAGATGTTTATATTACCACCACTAGTGCCAGTCCTCTCGGTTACAAAGAAGTGGACAAAACCCATACAGTTAACTACACTGGTGGTAATATGCGAATGGAAGACTGTAGCTGTTTTCAGCCTAAGTTTTAAGATACACCGTGTTTCATTCTCTTCATTCAATGATAAACACTTTGATTTTTACATTTTTTCCATTCTGACAAAAACGGACTGGACGTTGCTGTGCAGAAACCTGTTTGAGTGTCATTATGTTCCAGAAATCTTCCAAGAAATTTAATGCTCTGTACATTCCTCAGTTTATCATGGGATCTGAACTGTTAATGAGTCTGGAGAATTAATTATATCAACTGTGGAGACTTAATGATGGTAATCACCATTTAGCATTGTTTCGAAAGAAATGTATTTTTCTTTTTGGAATCTTAAAAGAGGAGTTAATAGCTGTTGAAATGGAGATATAGCTGCTATGTCAAGTAGGGCTGTAATAGAAAACAGACTTCCTAGTGTTACAGGTTCAGAGAACATTTTTGTCTCTTTGTTTAAATTCACTTTGTTTATTAGCTTTCAAGGACCTTAGAGTCCGACCTTGTCAGGGATTGGTGTGTATAATTCTCAGATGTTAATTCATAAATGTCCGATGAAAGGTACCCAACTATTAATCAAAAAGAGCAGAATACAGTCATTCATATATGTGTTTACGGGGATGGACACCACAATACTTCACTGTGGAGTCTTCAGTACATCAGGGTCATTGCATCCATGAATTGGTTTCCTTACATGTGCTAGCTAGATTAAACAGCAGCTCTCTTAAACAGTTTCCTCTCAAATGAGGTAATGCCTTTGTTGGCTGAGCTTTCTTGTGGCTGCAGAAGCTCCATTAGTTGGAATACAGTCATTGGGACTTGCAAGTCTTACAGGCAAGCTGTGTGATATGTAAAAGCATGTGGCTTGACTTGCAGCTTTTCCCATATAACCATGTGTAAGACAAAGAAGGGGACTTGTGCTCAAGTCTCTCCACCTTGTGGTTTAACCTGACTCTCCTGAAGATCATTTCATCACCCAGTTTTATTCACTTATCACAGAAAGGAAAATATGTAGTTATATATTGATTAATAAATATTCAAATCTCTTTCAGACTTAGCAACTGAAATCAGTGCATACACACATACAGTAATAAATCAATTTTTTATAATTTAGACTAAATGCAGTAAACAAGGATGGTAAATGCTTTACAGTCCACCATTTCCCATATGTTTAAACTTCCAGCTAAATTATGGGCCAGAACTGCAGAAACATAATGCACTATTATTTATATTAGTAAAGTATCTCTTCTCAAAACTTTGTAATTTTTTTCAGACCCAAATAGGGCAGGAGCTCTTTAATGCTTTCAGAGAAATGTTTACTACTACAATAATGAGCCAGCTGGAACTCAGAATTCAACATCTGGAAAGGGAATTCTCTGAAATAAAGACCCGAACACGTGAGAACGTGATGGTGCTGGAAAACTATGTCAAACTTAATCAGTCACATAAACTGATGGAGTGAGTAAACCCAAGAGTCATATAGAATATTAATTCAGCTCCTTAATCATGTCTCACAAAAGTGCACTTTAACAAAATAGTATCATGGATATAAACACTAACTAGGGAATATAATCTCCGAAAAAACTGATGACAAATGAACTGAGCTTCAGGAAGCAAACCCAGAAGGGCATCTCCCCTTTATTGGTGTATATAGTAGTGCATTTGCTCTTAATAGTCACATATTTATCTTGGTTTCTTAGATTTTTTTCACTAAGTTTGTGGATGATTTTTTTTCTTTAATATACCTACCTGTACTGCTAAAAGTTTGCTTGTCTACATTCCCAGAAAAATAAATCCTGAACACTTGACTATTTTCTAGAATACAGTAACATAAAGTCACAGTGTCGAGGACAACCAGCATGTCTCCTCTGGGCATCATATCCCACTGGGCCACTTGCCTTGATTCTGATCCTGAGCATTTCCAGGAGAGAATGCCTAAACACAAATGTCCTTTTAAACATCTCTATCCTTCACAAAGGCACACTCACAGCATAGGAAAACCTTAGCACTGCATGAAATAGAGAGGACTTCGCATGGTGCTCCCAAATAATTCCTCCTTCGATGTGTGACGCTATATGGGAGGCAAATAAGCCAAGTTCTATATCTAATGAGTTGACTGGGGAATGGGGGAGACATGAGACACTACTTGCCTTCCCACTCTTCACAGGACTGAAGCTAAGCTGAAGGAGGTCATGGCCCAGTTTGTCATGATGACTCAGCATAACACGGCATTACAGAACTTGCTGAGCTCTTCTGTATTTGCCTCTGAGTGTCCCTGCATGGCAAATTTTCATAGAAGATTGGGGAGCCTCGTTACCCAAGAGAACACGCTGACTCCAGAACATACTTCAGGCCCACAACCTTCAAATCAGTCCATAACAGCCCACCTGGATGCGGTTAGTTGTATTATTAATTCTTTCCCTCTGGGTAATACAGTCTGAGCTATTGATGCACAATCTACTGGATTGTTTAGTTTTTAAAAGATTTTAAATTTTTCATTTTTAATTATTTAGGTTTTGGGTGGGGGGGAGTAGCAAGAATGTGGATGACAGAGGACAACTTGGGGAAGCTCCTTATCTCTTTCAAATGTTTTCCCTAGGGCCTAGGACTAGATTGGGCAGGCTTGGCCAAAGATACTCTTACCTGTAGAGGACTAATCCTGGCCCTGTTTAATGTTTCTAGAGTATTGAAAAGGCAGACTCCTGTGTGAACGCATGCTGCTAGTGATGGTGCTTTCATTTAGAGTCAGTTGCACACTAAACACAGTCAGGAGCAGGCATTGCCCAAAAGGGAAATGCAGCCACAACCAGAAAAATCATTATTAATAGGCATAAGTTAAAAAGAAATGCATTTTGCTGTGTAAATTTCAGTAATATAAAAGGCTGAACATGTCAATCAATCTGAGTTGTTTTAGGAAAAGCCTTCTGCTTACATTTGTATGGTTGGTTGCCAGCATACAATTTACATTTAGAGAATCCAACCTAGTTTCCTAAACCTGTGAGAAATAGGTCCCAGACACAAGTTCTGTATTTTTAAAAGCTAACGTCCCACCTTTTCAAAGCCTGCAGATGACAATGAAGATGTCAATAAAGCACTCACCAAGTCAGTTCTATCTCCACAATCTGAGCTGCATCAAAAAGAGGAGAAATGTCTAGAATCAGCTACAGCGCAAACTCCGTAAGACTTCAGCATTTCATATCCGTTTAAGCATTCATTCTTTGTTATCCTTGTACTTGTATGAAAAGCAAGATAAGAATCCATTTTGTATTTGCATTTTCTTACCTGAATTCTCATAGCTTAAATTTATCTCAGAAGTTCTAAACAAAAACCTCCAACCATTTGTGCAAGGCCACATTCCTCTGTAACAGTGTTGAAACAATAGTAGTCGAGTCTTTGATATTCAGCTATACCCTTCTTCAAACCTACAGCTCGGTTCTGAAAGTGTTTTCTTCTTTTCCTTCAGCCAACACTTCACTATAAAAGCTCTCTTCAGTGCTGGCTTTTAACCACATCAAAAGTCTCTTGAATCTGCTTATATCCCCTTGCTCTGTTTGTCAGATACAACATTAACCAATCAGATACATTCCACCTTCTAGATGTCCTCGATATGGACCTAATACATGCATGTCTGTCTGTATGTCCTTCTGTCTGCATGTGCATATAAGTTTGTATTCATTTATTTGTTTGGGGTGTGTAAGCTAAGGCTTTTTCCTGCGTACTGGATCTTTCTCATAAATGAAGTGAAAGACGATTGTTATGAAAAAGTTGTAGTTCGTGTACTTCTTTTCCTTTGTCTGAACAAAACCTGGTCAAGTCAGGAAATCACTGTGAGTGTTGACTTCCCTAGTGATCTGATGGAGCATTTGGCTATCCTTGAAGACAGTGTGGGAAACTCTTCAGAGCTCTTCAAAGGGAAACAGAAGCAGCTCAAATATATTCCCCAACCCACTTCCGAGATGGTGGCTGAATGAGGCATTGATCTATGAGTACAGCAGTACTCATAGAGTACCATTAAGAGTCACTTTATCACTATTTTTTTTAAAAGAACAGTAGTATTTGGTTTTACTAGGTGTAGTACAAAGGGAGCATGCAGCTGCTATGGGACATCCAAGAGACATTGACATGCCTAAGTTAAGGAAGGTTATGATTGTTCTATGAAACATTCACTTGGGGAAATAAATACAAATCTCATTGTCACTGTCTCTGGCTTCATCTTGAAGTGTTGACTAAATTCAAGTTCTAAGGGCCCTATAACTCTCCTTAGTGTACAAATATTAAACTTTCTATATTATTTCTACTTGGTTTTCAAAGCATACTTTCCCCGGAAGAAAATGACTGAAGTGGGTATGGAATGAGTCCCATATACATACACTCTTATTCATCCCTTGATATCAGGAGGGCATGGATTTGAGGAAACCTGGCAGAAACCCAAATCCATGCACTTTACTTTTTGTCATGTCTCCAATCAAGCAACTGAAGAAAGATTTTATTCTACAACATGATTTGAAACCACGGTGCCAATCTTGGTGGTGAAGGCATGGCAGAGCGTAGTACTTTTCCATCACAGCATTAGCTTGCTCGCCCATGTTGTTCACATCTCCATAGACCAGGAAGCAGAAAGACCCAGAAGAGGCATCAGGGTATAATCTAATCACACTCTCCCCAAGAGCATGCTTGTTAAGCCAATTCCTAGGTCCACAAGGGCTACAGTACTTTAATCAGAAGCACAAGATACAGACCAAGTTTTCACTCTCACATCTACAGACACATATCACTTTCCAAACTACAACACTATGTATATTCAAGTCCCTTGTACAAACAACATGCTATTTACATATAACATAGTCATGCTTATCAATAACTTTATCATCTGTAGGTTAGTATTCTCTTTCCCCCCCCCCCTCTCTCTCTCTCTCTCTCTCTCTCTCTCTCCCCCTCTCTCTCTCTCTCTCTCTCAATGTGTGTGTGTCTGTGTCTCTCTCTATCTCTGTCTCTCTGCCCCTCCACATCTCTTCCCCCCACCCTTTCTTATGCTGTCTGGCTGTGGGTCTCTAGATCCGCTTCTATCTGTTGCAGGAGGAAGCATCTCTAATGGTGGCTGAATAAGGCACTGATCTATGAATATAGCAAAATACCATTAAGAATTATTTTATCACTATTAAAAGAACAATAGTATTTGGTTTCACCCTAGGTCTCTGGGCTATCTAGTTTCTGGATCTTGGTCATCAAAGTAGTGATGGATATAGGTTTCATCTTATGGAGCCAACTTTAAGTCAATTTTATTGGTTGGTTACTTCTATAAGCTCTGTTCCACTACTGCCCTAGTATATTTGTAGGTAGGGCATCATTATAGATCAAAGGTTATATGACTGGGTTGGTGTTTATGTTTCTCTTTTGGTAACTTGCAACGTGTCTTTCCATACCAAAGACTCTAGAACACAGGCATGAATTTTTGTACATGCACCAGCTCAATCTCTCCAAGTTCAATGAGTTAGGCCGGTGTTATCTTCAGCAATTGGATCTTGCTGTCAGTCAGTGGAAAGCAACCATAGTTCCATATATAATTCAAGTTTTAAGCAGAATTTATGTTGCTATATTGTTTAGTGAATAAAGAATGGAAGTATGTTCTCAGTACATATTTGGCATTTTTCCAATATTTTCATGAAGACCTTGTTGATTCATTGGATATAAATGAGCAGAGAGGAAGGCTGACAAGAGTTAGATATACAGATATATAGATAAGATAGATATAGATAAATAGAGAGATATAGGTACATAAATGTAGATGTAGATATAAAGATAGACATAAAGTAAGATATAGATGATAGATAGATAGATAGATAGATAGATCAATATTAGATGATAGATAGTTGACAGGTGGTAGATAGATAGATAGATAGATAGATAGATAGATAGATAGATAGATAGATAATGATAAGTAATGTGTATAAAAGCATTTGTATTATTATTCATGGGTGGGTGGGTGTGTTCATGGTAGGAAAACAATGCCATGATGTTAGTTTTCATCTTTCCCTTTTTGTGGATTCTGAGGACTGAATTCAGTTCATGAGACTTACACAAAAAGTTTCATATCTGAATTCATCATTTGGAACCAATATGAGCTATTTACATACCATGTGTGTCTGAAGAAATTCCTCAGTATTATTTACTTGAAATTATAATTTTTAAATGCTTTCAAATAAGGTTAGTTTGAACAAATAAGAATCATATTTATTGGTTTCTATGTGTTTGTTCATAACATATGCTTTATGTTTACTCTAGAGAAGTTGTCACTAATTCAATCTTTACATTCTTGTAGAAGTAAAAAATGTTTTAAACCAACAAAAACATCAACTGTGTGTGAAAATGGAGAGCATAGTTTCTCTGAAATTTTGAACACCAAGCGATTTAAAAAGAATATTCCAATTGATGAACTACAACATGAGGTACTACTCTATGAATTAGGGGACCCAAAAGAGTCAGTTTGATAAATAAACCCCTCAATGGTTTTTTTTTTCTGCAACAACCGTTTATTGCATCTTTAAGAGGAGGACGACCCCTCAATGTTTTAACAATAAGTGAGATATTTTAAAAAATACTACCCAGTGATATTAATGAAAAAGTATCACTTTCTATAAAGCTATATAAGTTCTATAAAAAAGAACAAGCAATTGATTCTCTTTTGGCTCAAAACAAGTGGATAACTGAAAACCAAGCAATAAACATTGTAGGCTTAGATTTTTTTAAAACCTACTTTAGTAATGATTCTTCAACCTCCCTTTTAGCCCACCACTCATCAGAGGTAAGAGAAAAGAAAGGTTAATAGAAATGGGGGTTGTGGGCCTGTTTAGAAATAGTTTTTTGGGAGGTGATTCCAATCTTTGTTGGCAGCATTGCAGTCCGCTAGCAAAACAACAAACATGAATCAGCAGCAACAGGCCAGGCCGCTGAGCAAACACCAAACACAAATCAGTAGCAGTGGCTAGATCCACTATGCCCAATAGTCACAAGTCTGCAGCAGCAGCAAGAAACAGCCAGAATACCACCACAAGTTCTTTGGTGCATTTCTCTGCGTGAAGTCACAACAAGTGAAGATCAGTGAAGAAAGCAAGGTGAACCAATGCAAGAGTGCCATCAAGAAAGATCAGCATCAGTGAAGCCCAATGAAGACCAGCAAAGAGTTGCAAAGAGCCAATGCCACAGTGTCATCCACTGTCAGTTGGGTTATATTTATACTCATTCTAAGCATCCTATGCCTCTCAAGTGTCTGCTCTAGTGAAACACCACATGTTCTTTCACCAGACAGCTTCCAGGGAAACACCACATGGCACACCTAAGTCCCCAACAAACCCAGAAATTTTCACTTTAAAACATTGCATGACTGTTTCCTCATCACAAATATGAGGTTAACTTTAGAGAATGACGTAATTGAAAAAAATTAGCATATGTAAATGTAAAGTAGTAAAGAGTAAAATGAAATCTAGTAATTTACAGAATTCCCGTATCTGTTATTTTGCCAGTTCCAAATAAAATTCAGTGATTACACTTTTTAGTCATATTTCACATTGATAATAGCATTTAAAAACAATAACAACAATAATAGTAGTAGTAATAAAGTCAGCCCTACATAGAATATGTACACTGCACTTTTTCTTCCAAAGGGTTACTGATTATTTCTGAAAACTGAACAGAACGAATATAATACCAGAGGTGGTGGATGGCTAACTCCAAATAATGTCATTTACCAACTATACTTGTAATTGTACGCATCCCTGTTTCCCATTATTCTATAGCTCCTAATTTTTAAAAAAATAAATTAGGCTGGGCACTAATCCCAGCACTTGGGAGGCAGAGGCAGGTGGATTTCTGAGTTTGAGGCCAGCCTGGTCTACAGAGTGAGTCCCAGGACAGTCAGGGCTACACAGAGAAACCCTGTCTCGAAAAACCAAAAATAAATAAATAAATAAATAACATTTTCAGAGTTGTAAGAATCTGAATTGAAATGATATGACATGAAACTTCTTTCCTCAATAATATCACATACTTTAAAGAAGGCTAAATTATGTGAAATTCTATATTGGTTAAGTTCATATTTATCATTTGGCAATTTGTTTATTTCTCCAAAGACTAGTGGGTTAAACAACATTCACTTCATTCTAAAATCTACAGATTGAGAAAATCTTGACAAGGATAGATTATTTCTTTTCCCATGACGTTCAGTTGGAACAGACAGAAAAGCTAGAAGGCTGGAGTGTTATTCCCTAATGTATCTGCTTGCTTTGGATATTGGTATTAGATGCAGGCAGTGGCTTCATTTGAAGTAGTGTGGTGGAACACTCATGTAGGCTTTCCTTGTAATCTGTCACCACATGGTGATAATATTGATGCAAAGTACTTTCTAAACTATTGTTGGAAGTCATAAGGCATGAACCTTATCACCTCTGTTTATTAGAAGCAAGTTTGAGATTTTTTTCCATATGACATTTGTAGAATGAATATTACAGAATAACAGCTTCTCAAATCATTGTTATATTATGTCCTAAAAATGGTATATAACTCAACCATTGGAAATAAGTCTCATTTACAAATAACCAGTTATTATGGATGAAGCAAACTAAAATTTACAAATTTAAAGACACTCCCTTGTTCACTGTGAGGGCTGTGTGGAAGACAGAGAGGGCAGGTCACATCTGTGGTGACTTGGTTAGGATGACAGAGCTCACTCCCTAAGGAAATGCCTCAGTTTATTTTGGTCCCAGCTGAGTGAACAATTCCTCTCCGAGGTCATTCTTCCCCATCCTCCCTCTGCTGGTTGTCTTGTAGCTGCTGTTTAACAACAATCACACACCCTCAGTTTTTGTGTCAGCTTTTCTGTGGCCTTGTTCTCCTTATGTTGTTGCTTTGACACCAGATATCTGACAGGAGCCCTCAGAAGTACTTGTAATTTTATATTCTAAGTCTATTGTATAACATACTCTGAAAATTTTTTTAATAAAAATTATTCATATTATTAATACTTTCGATTCATCCCATGACTTTTTCAAAATATCGAATTCCATGGGCACTGACATGAGAATGGCTTGGGGCTGAGTAGATACATCAGCACTAGAGGACTTATCTCCAGTACACCAGGCTTACTTTGACAATTCTACATACAAACACAAATACACATACATACTTGCACACGTATTTAAATGTTCAGAGTTACTGCCCAAAGCTAAAAGAATGGAACACATAGTAGTTATTGTTATCACAATTAAAAGAAAATATATCTTTTAAATTTCTTTCAGAAAATAAGAGAAGATCAAGGAATTTTTAATAACGCACCAGGGAACCACAGTGCCTTGCTCATGAGCCCATGGGAATTGAGATGTACAATTCTGGAATCTGAATACCCAGAAGAAACAATTTGTCACGCCTTATGTAACACCAAATCAGAACAGCATACAGATCCCTGTCTAGAATGGGTAACAATGACAAGCTCATCATCTCAAGGAGAACTAAGGCAAGTCAGTCATTTGTCTCTGAAGACTGATTGTTAGTAAAAGGCATTGATGAGATCCCATTGTGTGGAATCAAGCTAGAAACTATAATTTTGGAAAGACATCTTACTAAGTGAACTTTTTTTTTAATATACTCATTCAAAAATGGTTGTTTTTATTTCCCAGGTTTGGGTTGCATGGTGCTTTCCCACACAGTATCTTCATAATGTACACTTTATACTCTTATTTAAACTAAACTTAGTTTATTTATACTCTTGTCAAATTGCAGATCAGAATACCTATGAACTTATCAATTAAAAGTTTAACTGTTGTCTGAGTATGATAACATAAGCGCCCAGATATATAGTACTAATTCTACACAGGTGGCCACATTCTAACATTTGCCAATGGACTTTCAACTCTACTACTTGGTGTTCTCACTAGAGAGTTTGTAGGGGTGGTCCTCCTAAGTTATTTTGAGCTGAAGTCAAGGTTGCAATGTAGGTTAATATGGTGGCTAAGACAAGCATGATTTAAGAGTGATAAAACGGGTCCTCCTTGTGCAGCAGGAAGGGTGTGTAGAGAGAAAATGGTATGATCCCATCCCTGATGACTAGGTAAGCATGGGATGCACTGTCTATAAAGCTTTGCTTGTTTTAGTTGCCACTATAATCAAGGAAGTTATCATGGACAGTTATTTCAGACTGCTTCTTGGCAGATACAAGGTAGCAGTTTAACCTGCTGAGCCACATATGTGTGACAGCCATTTCCCTGTCCCCTGCATTGTATTTATTTTTAGTTTAGAATACAGAAATGTAATTATTTCCAGTTCAGTGTTCTGATGTTGTTTGTGGGGAAAATGTTTATTTCCTCTTTTGCCATTGTTAGAAGTCTTTCATGGGAAAATACACTGAGTCCTGTTTGGTCATGTAGAAGGAATGGTGTGACATGGTTTCCTGCCCCTGGAACAGAGCCAGCAGGTCATGAAGTGTTGATAGTTCCTGAGATTGAGGCTTGTTTGTATTATATATACATATATATGTATACATACATATATATATTTGTATATACATACATATGTGTGTGTATATACATATACATATGTGTGTGCATATATATATATGTATGTGTGTGTGTATGTATATATTCTCCCTGCTAAGATTATAAGGAAATGTCCTCACTGCCAAGGTTAATGACTCCATGATAATTGGTGACAGAACAAGTCCAGAATGGGAGGGTATGGCTAATGTTTCAGCAAAATGGTAAACTCTGGGACCTTCAGTATAGCCCTTAAGGCTGTGGAAAAGAATTCTGAAAATATGAGTTCAAAAGTATATAATTTCTCAACTATGCAAATGAATTATATAAGGAGCTTCACAGACCTAAAAGAACAAAGGCACTTGACTGTGAGCCAGCTTGTCAGAAAATTACAAAGACAGGCAAATACAGAGGCGGGCAGATTCCTGAGTTCAAGGTCAGCCTGGGACAGAGCTAGGTTAAGCCCAGGTATGGTAGGAATGGTAATCTCAGGGCAAGATCCCACCTAACTATCTTATTGTTTGTTACAAAACCAGGCAAATCTCTGAATTTATCTGCAATGTTAAAAAAAATAAAAAACAACAACAACAAAAAATACGTTTGTTGTCTTTTTGTAAGAATCAGGGTGCTGGGGCCATGTGATGCTGATTTATGGAATAATCATAAGGTAACCTGAAGTAATGGCTAAATTGATATGTAAATAAAAGACTGGGATTTTGATCTGCAAGAGAGGAGCTATCCAGAGAGTTTCTGGAATTGCAAGAGAGAACTGTCTCAGTAGAGAGCTATCTGGACAGCTGTCTCTAGCAGAGCATAGGCCATCAGCTTGTGACCTAGGATTTTACCTTGAGTCATTCTTTATCAACTCCCGGATACCCCTTCTTCAAATCCCTCTCCAAGATGAGTCTGGTCCTTGGTAACAATAAGACTTATGTTTGCCTTTGGGGATCTTCACAGGTCTAAGGACAGACAAGATGGGTCCAAGAGGAGGGACTTTAATAAAACAGAAGCTTATACTTCTACCCCAAACATGTGCATGATGAGCTCTGCTCCAGAGCTTGGATCTGGACAACTCCACAACAGTTTGGGATATAGCAGAAACTTCCTGCAAAGAGAACCCTTGATGACAAGCTCGAGGCTACAGGCCTTTGAGAATTCATTGAGCTTCCTAAACAGGGTGAGTTGTGCTGTTTTTCTTTGGTTTCAGGTGTCTTATATAATTGTGTTCTTAATTGAGTTGCATACTGAGTTAATTAATTAACTCATTCATTTTAAGTTAATCTCACAATTTTGTGTTAATAAAGAAACCAATTGTATACATTTTAAAACTCCTTGGAGACTGCATTTACAGCAAATAGTCACTTGACTCATCAGGTATTTATATTTATTATAATGCATATCTTTTAGGCATATGGAAATTAAATTTTAGAAAACTACCATTGTCTCATATCATTACAGGTAAACCTTAAAAGGTATTGGCTCTGATTTTTTAAGTGGTGTTGTTAGGGCTCAGGTTCATAGTAGTCTCAATATATTTCCTTAGCATCCCAAGTTTGACATCATATCAAGTATCTAATGTGTATGCCTATAGTAAAGGAAATCTGAGAATACATTTTTTTCCTGGGAATACTTTTTCATGAAATCTGTATATTTGCTAAACCAGAAAGAATAGAAAAATGTCCTTAATGACTGTCTTATTTACCATGTACTGATTTTAATTTTTTACAGTGTGATTATTACTGCATAATCTTATAATGAAACTCTGTCTCTCTCTTTCTCTCTCTCTCTCTCTCTCTCTGTTTGTCTCTCTCTCTCTCTCTCTGAGACATGGTTTTGCTGTGTAGCCTTGACTATCCTGGAGCTCACTCTGTGGACCAGGCTGGCCTTGAACTCAGAGATTCACCTGCCTCTGCCTCCTGAGTGCTGGGATTAAAGGTGTGTCATGACCACCAACTAAAAGTAATTTTGTTAATCAAGTATCTCAATTGTCAAAATGGAGGAATCTTTGGGGGTTTTTTCCTTGTTTTTACTTGAAAGGATGATGACTCAAAAGTGAGAGCTATATAAAATATCTTCAAATCACAACCAATGTGAAAATATGAATTCTGTTTCTCTTATCCAGTCTCATGAGTATACATTCCTACATCTTCTGGAATTCCAAGAGGAATCTTGCCAACTAAATATATGATTAAAATATGTATTCTTTCAGAGCTCCAATTCATTTTTAATAGCTCTTTATATTGTTCTACAATTAATTGTGACAAATAACACTTGATATATTTATTAATGGGAATTAGTGCATTTAATAATTTCTTTGATTAAAATCTTATGAAAACTGACAAATCTTTTCAATCGGGAGTTCTGGTGACTGGTGGTTTTATGTTGCTTCTCACTAGCCTTGTCATAATAAGTTGCTCTTACTCTGGGCTTCTTTAAAGTCCTCCTCTGGATCTCTTCAGATCCATCATTTGCCAATTTATTTCAGTTACCCAAAATTTAGTGGATTAAACAATAATCATTACATTTTACAATCTTCCCTTTGAGAAAATCTTGAAAAGGTCAGCTCCTCTCTTCTCCACTGACATTTGGTTAAAAACAGTTAGAATGGGAGGCTAGAATCCCATGTAGTATTATTTCCAACATGTCTGCTTGCTCTGAATGTTGTTGCTACTGGATGCTGAGGAATTTGATTTGCAGTAGGGTGGTAGAACACCCATGTGGGGAACACCTATACTTTCCTTGTAGATTGAGGAAAGTGTTTATTCTACTTACACTTCCATCTGGTCTCATGACTTTATGCTGTTTATCACCAAAGGAAGTCAGGACAAGAACTCAAAACAGGGCAGGAACTCGGAGGCAGGAGCTGATGCACAGGCCGTGGAGGAGTGTTGCTTATTGAATTGCTCCTCATGGCTTGCTTGGTCTGCTTTCTTAAAGAAGTCGAGACCACCAGCCCAAGGCTCCACCCACCATGGTCTGGGCCTTCCCTGATTGATCACTAATTGAGAAAATGCTCTATAGGTGGATCTCATAGAGGCATTGCCTCAACTGAGGCTCTTTCCTCTCTGATAATTCTAGCTTGTGTCAAGTTGATATACAAAACCAGCCAGTACAAATATTGAAGAATGACAGATTTTCAAACTACTATTATGAAATGTCCTCTGGTCAAAATTTATATAAAAAAAAATGTATATTCTCACCCTTGAAAATTATGCCCATTTGCACTCAACCCTATCAAATAATCAGTTACTATGGATAAAGCAAACTATAATTTACAAATTCAAAGACATTCCCTTGTTCACTGTGAAGACTGTAGAAGAAAGAGAGGCCGGTCACGCCTGTGGTGACTTGGTTAGGATGGAAGGAGCTTACTCCCTAAGGAAATGCTCAATTCATTTTGATCCCAGCTCAGTTAAGAGTTCCTCTTGAACCAGGCAGTGTTGGCACATGCCTTTAATCCCTGCACTTAGGAGGCAGAGGCAGGTAGATTTCTGAGTTCAAGGCCAGCCTGGTCTACAGACTGAGTACCAGGACAGCCAAGGCTACACAGAGAAATCCCGTCTCGAGAAAACCAAAAAAGAAAAAAAAAAAAAGAGTTCCTCTTGGAGGTGATTCCTCTGAAGCCTTCCTCTGCCAACTGTCTTGTAGCTTATGTGTAACTGCTGTTCCCTTTCCATGGCTTTTGCATCATTTTTCTCCATTAGCCTTTATGATCATGTCAGTCTTCCTGAAGCACATGGCTTTATATCATAGGTCCAGAGAATAACATATTTTGAAAGTGATTTTCATTTAAGTTATTCTTTCTTCACATGTTTCACTCATTCTGTATTTTTTTTCAAAAATATCTAATTCCATGGCAATAGCATTTAATAGAGTGATTTAAAGCTGTATTTTCACATATTGATATACTCAGAATCATTGGCCTGAAACTATAGAAATAAAGCACATACATGTATTGTTAGCACAATTTAAATACATATATTTTAAATCTTTTTCAGGTAAGAGAAGAAAATCAGCAAACTTCTCATGACAAAGTTGGAAACCATAATGCCTCACGCACAAAGCCACAGAAATCCACACTTTCAAACCTGCAGTCCCAACACACAGGAGGAGTAACTCATCAAGCCTTGTGTAAAGCCAAACCAAAACACCATGAGGAGCCATATCCTGAAAGGACAGAAATGACAAAGCCATTAACTTATGACCAACTAAAGTAAGTAATATATGTGATGTGTTCAGAGCAGCGTCTGCGTCAGAAAGTACCACACACTAGGCCCAAACAGTTCCACATGTAAGAGGTTTAATTGAGAGGGAGAGAGAGGGGAAGTGGTGCAGAAAGAGAGGAGTGGGAGAAAGAGAGAGAGAGAGAAAGGAATGTTCCCGTATTTATATGAGTTGTGACATATGGCCCAGGTAAAGGTTGGAGGCGAGCCCTAGGTATTTTGGGAATATGGTGGCTGTTGCCCTTAGCAACAGGTCTGTGGTCCCGACTATCCATAGGCGCAGGCATTCAGTGATGCTAACATACCTCCCTTTTTGATATTATAAAGAGGAGAGAAAAAGGGAAGGGGAAGCTGATGGTGAAAAGGGGACGAGGGCGTCATGTCTCTTAAGCTACTTCCTGCTGTCTAGGGGCATTGTCAATGGGAGTAGCTGGCTTTCACCATCGGGATCGACTTGGTAAATGTTTGCATCAGGTCCCTCTGTGGACAGTGGCTCATCTGTGGGCAGCGGCTGGTAATCCTGTAACAGGAGCTGATTGATAGTTTGGTTAGAAATTATTTGTATTTGTCATTGAAGAAATGTAGAAACAAGATTAATGAGGCAGGGAGCAAATAATAACACCAGAAAGATGACTAGGAGAGGAGTTACAAACGGGAGTATCCACTTCCATATGGGGTTTTCGAAAATCTCAGAACTGGAGGTCTCACAGTCTCTGAAATTTTTTATGTCTGACTGTAGCTCCTAGATATTTCATACTAACCTGGATTGGTTGACATAGAAGCAGCATTCTTCTTGGAGGAACAGGCAAAGACCACCTTCTTTAGCTGTCAGGATATCTAGTCCTCATCTGTTCTGAAGCACCACGGCTGCCAAAGAATCAATCTGTTTTTGGATAGTAAGCACAGTTTCAGACATTTTTTGAAAATCACTTTGGAACTGGGAAGTGAATGTATTATATTGGACCATGGAAGTTGTTATCCCTGCAACTCCAGTACCAACACCTATGGCTATTCCTGTAGCGACCAAGAGTGGCACAACTTGAACTGCCCTCTTATGTTGGGCAGCTATCATATCTATAACTGGGATTGGCAGGGGCTCATTTCCCTGGATTACTCCTAGTTCAGGGAAAAGAAGCACTAATGTGCAAACTCCTGACCAGCTAGCAGGTAGGCGACGATATGCCTGAGTGCCACAAAGAATTGACGTGTTTTGGATTACAGGGCATTGTGGCAGAGATGATATATCAAGGGTTATGGTTCTATTCCAGTCTAGGGAGCCCAGCATTCCTACTGAATGGGTCCCAGAGGCCTTAAAACAAGTTGCCACGACAAAGAGAGGGACAGAGGCGAGGTATAGAGTCATGGCAACACTGGAGCCAGGGCAGCTGACAAAGGGTGAGGTAACATTACTTGGCAGTATCACTGGAGATGCTGTAAGTGACAATTGTGAGTTAGTTCCAGGGGGTACACATAACCAGCACTCCTTAAAGCATCCAGGTCTGGTGACATTGAGGAGTTGGTATGCAGTTGGTAGGCAGTAAAGGTCTGAAGTAAAAGGCAAAATGACAAGTTAGTGTCATTTATGAGGGGTGATGTTAAAGAAGTAAGGACCTCAGAGGAGTGTTTGATTATCTCCCCTACCTTTTCGATATCTAGGGGTTGGGCAACTGAGACATATTTTCTCTGAATATGGACGGTACTTACTGGGCCTCTGGGCTGATTTTTACTATAGAGCTTACTGACGACCCCTGTCTCCCACCTGAAATCCCACGGGTCTTGTATGTGGAAAAAGAGTGTCTTGCAATGTTGGTAGAAGAAATGATTGATCCGTGATCCTAGCATATGAATTTGACAAGACCAATATGGGCAGCCCCCATATTCGTCTGGCCATTTTCTACAATAATCTTCTGTCTGGTCAAAGAGAAAGCAAGTATAAAGATCCTAATATTTAGATGGGATTACAGATACCGGGATGATAGCAATTTGGATTGGTTTCTGGCATCCAGCTATGGAGCAGTTTCCCAACCCTATTTGGAAAGATTGTTTGTTATCTGTGGGGGTTTCTTGAACCTCGAATCTCCAGATATAAGGGCTACCCTGGATAGGAATGAACAGCAGGGGGAGGATGAGAAACCCATGTTTAATCCAGTGAGATCGAGCTCATCTGCCGGAGTGGAGTCTCATTTTCTGGGATTGGAGATAAGGTAGATGGTCTCGTTGTCCTCTGGAGCTTAATAGAGCACAGTCCTGTTAAGATTGATGTGTATGAAGAAGAGTCATTTTTAGGTGGAGGAATGAAAGGTTTGAGGTGAGACAGATGGACCCAATGAGGGAGTCCCTCAAGTTTAGCAGCTGTAGGGGTCACAAAAATTACTTTAAAAGAACCCTGCTACTTGAGAGAGTTGAGGGCCGATGACCTGGAGGGGATAGAAGGACTTGGCCTCCAATGTTGATAAATAGTGGACAGGAGACAGTGCATGGCTGAGGTAGATGGTGGTCAGCAAAGTTCCATAGGAGAGAACGGAGGTGGCAAAGTAATGGGGTAAGTAGGTGGTCTGGGAGTGGAGAGCATTTAGGTGAGAGACCAGGGGTTAGGACTGGACGTCCATACATGAGTTCAAAGGGAGAGATGAGGAGAGGTTGCTTTGGGAGAGCTCGTAACCTGAAAAGAGCCAGGGGTAGGAGTTTTACCCAATCAAGATGAAGTTCCTGTGACAGCTTGACAAGAGTAGTTTTTAAAGAGCGATTAGTTCTTTCTACCTTACCAGAAGACTGAGGGTAGTAAGGAATGTGAAAATGCCAGGGGATATCTAGAGCCTTAGATAGGATTTGAGAGACTTGGGAAGTAAATTCAGAACCATTGTCTGACTGGAGAGAGACTGGGACACCAAACCAGGGGATGATCTCCTGGAGGAGGAGATCAGAGACTGTCTGAGCCCTTTTGTTAGTTTTGGGAAATTCCTCTACCCACCCTGAGAAGGTATCCACCAAGACCAGGAGGTACTTGGCACGCCTGACAGTGGGCATGTGGGTAAAGTCAAGTTGCCAGTCAGTTCCAGGAAGGGAACCTCTAGCCTGATGGGTAGGAAAAGGGGTGCTACGATACTTTGAGTTGGGGTCAGACCTCTGACAGATTTTGCAAGAAGCAGTGATAGATTTCAAGAAGCTTAAGTCCTCAGAAGTAGGCTATAGGTGGGTCTTCACAAAAGAAGACAATGCTTGGCTGTTAGGATGAAAAAGTTGGTGAAGATAGGACAGAGTTTGGTGGATTTCAGGAGCTAAAGGAGGTAGAGATGTAGGTTGTAGTGTAAGAATGTCCTGGGGAGGATGAGACAAGTCTAGGCCCCTAAGGGCTGCAGCTCTAGCTGCCTCGTCAGCTCAGTTGTTTCCCCTGGAGACAATAGAGTCATCTGTCTGGTGTGACCTACAGCGGACAATCCCAATGGCTGTGGGAAGTTGGGAGGCCTCTAGCATGGCCATAATTTGGTTTGCATTAGTTACCGATCCTCCTTTTGTGGTAAGTAGCCCATGCTCCTTCCAGATAGCAGTGTGAGACAGAAGGATATGAAAAGCATATTTGGAATCTGTATAGATGTTGAGGGACTTTCCCTGTGCCAGTTGAAAGGCACGAGTAAGGGCTATTAATTCAGCCTGTTGATTGGTGGTGTGAGTAGGAAGGGCCTAGGCCTCTACCACCTCAGTGTCTGACACTATGGCATAACCAGCTCTTCTAGCCCCTTCATGTAGAAAGGAGCTGCCATCTGTATACCAGGTATAGATGGCCTGAGGCAGTGTGCCCTCCTGTATGTGTGAAGGATAAGGTAATAATAGTTCTTCTAAAGTTTCAGTGCAGGAGTGAGATAGGGAGTGGTCAGTATTACGAGGAAGAAGATTGGAAATATTAAGAGGTGAGCATGATTGGAAAGTGAGTGTAGAATCCTCTATTAGAGCTACCTGAAGGGAAAGAACCCTAGAGGGAGGTAGAGTCTGTAAGCCTTTATAAGTTAGGAGCTGTGACAAGTTATGAGAAGAGAGGACAGTAATAGGCGACCCAAAGGTTAGTTTTTTGACTCTCTAATAAGGAGTTCAGCGGCTGCTAAGGTACGGAGACAAGGTGCCCATCCCTGGATGGTAAGATCTAGTTTCTTAGATAAGTAAGCTACAGGTGCAAAAGAGGGTCCCAGTTGATGACCTAAGACTCCAAGGGCAAGTCCCTCTTTTTCAGTTACGTAGAGAGAAAAAGGACGAGTCAAGTCGGGGAGATGTAGAGCTGGTGCCTTAAGGAGAGCCTGTTGAAGCCTCTGAAAGGGCTTGGTAATAGGTTTGAGAAGAGGCTCGTGGGTGGGGCCTAACGTTGCCTCATATAGGGGATGAGAAAGAAGGGAAAAGGAAGGAACCCACGAACATAAAAAGCTAGCTATTCCTAGGAATGATAAAATCTCTTCTTTTATAGAAGGAACAGTTAGGGACTGAATGAGATTCTTTCTATCTAAGGTAATAGCCTTGTGGGTTGGGGTAATTGTTAGTCCCAAATAGGTGACCTGAGGGGTAGACAGTTGGACTTTAGAACGTGAGACCCTGTAGCCTCAACTGGAGAGGAAATTTAGAAGGGTAGAGGTGTCAGCTTGTCTAATTTCTAGAGAAGGGCTACAGAGAAGTACATCATCTACATAAAGTATGACCTTAGATTTAGGGAGAGACAAGGAGAGTAAGTCAGAAGCCAAAGCTTGACCAAATAGACGTGGGCTATCTCGGAATCTCTGAGGTAGAACAGTCCAGGTAAGTTGGTTAGAAAAGTGGGTATCAGGATCTGTCCAGGTAAAGGCAAATATATTTTGTGACTGGGCATCTAGAGGGATAGAGAAGAATGCATCCTTGAGATCTAAGACTGAGAAATGGGAAGTCCCCGAGGGGATAGTGGAAAGTAGTGTGTAAGGATTAGCTACAAAGGGATGGAGAGGAACTGCTGCAGAATTAATGCGCCTGAGGTCTTGAACCAGGCAATAGTTACCATTAGGCTTCTTGACTGCTAGTATAGGAGTGTTAAAGGGAGAAGAGGTGGGACAAAGGAGTTTTTTCCTCAAGAGGTCAGAAATGATAGGCTTAAGTCCCCTGAGGCTCTGGAGAGAGAGAGGGTATTGAGCTTGGGTTATGTACCTGGTAGAGTCCAGTAATTGGATGACAACAGGAGAATGATGTTTAGCAACAGAGGGGTTATGGACGTCCCAGACTCGGGGATCTACCTGAGAAGCTGGTAAAGGAAATAACATGGTAACGTTAGTAGGTTACCTGGCTAGGAGAAGAAGCAGAGGAACTGCTGGCGAGCCTGGGTTTAGGCGAATGTGAGGAGCAAAGGAAATAGAAGCTCCTAGCCTAGCTAGAAGATCCCTTCCCAATAAGGGGACAGGACATGTTGGCACTACCAAAACGGAATGGGTAAAAGGTACACCCCTAAAAATGCAACTGAGTGGTGGGGTCTGGAGAGGGAAGTCAGTTATCCTCCTACCCCGACAATAGGAGAATTAGAAGGAGAAGTGGGTCCCCAAAACTCCGTCAGGACTGAGTAAGTGGCTCTAGTGTCCAAGAGGAAGGAGATGGACCACTCACATACCACAATATTTATCCGGGGCTCCCTGCTAGTGATGGCAGTGGTCAGGTCAGGGGAGCTCGGGCCTCCTCAGTCTGCCATAGCCAAGCCTAGGAGATCAGTTGAAGGGTTATCTGGGAGTGATGTCCCTTTGTTTTGAATAACATGGGCGCAGTCAACAGCCCAATGTCCCTCTTGATGGCACCTAGGGCATGGCCCTTTTGGCTTGTGGAAGTTGGGGCAGGATTTTGCCCAATGACCTTTTTGACCACACTTGTAGCAGGTGCCTGGTGGCCTTTGTGTCTTAGGAGACTATGAGCCCTGGGTAGTGGTTGGGGCTGGTCGGACAGCCTTTGCCAGCATATGGTATTTTTGTTTGCGGATTTTATCATCTCTCCCATGGTACACCTTGAAGGCCAGTGCTAAGACTTCTGCCTGTGGAGTTAGGTGTCCCCTCTCCAGTTTAAGTTTAGCTCTTATGTCGGGGTAGCTCGGGGAAAAGAAGTAGGTCATCAGAAGTTGCTTACCTTCTGAGCTTTCAGGATCCAGGTTAGTATGCTGTAATAAGGCCTTAGTAAGATGTTCCAAGAATTGAGATGGATTCTCTTGCTTATCCTGGACAACCTCTTGGAGTTTTTCAAAATTTACTGGCTTTAAGGCCACTTTTCTAAGACCGGCCAGAAGGCATGTAATGAACCTGACACTGGCTAAAATACCACCTGCAGAATTGTAGTTCCATCAGGGATCTCGGTCTGGCACGGTGTCAGAACCAAATGGGTATGTGTTGTCTGTCTGGTGAATGCCATCTGCATACACTCTTGCCTCTTCCCAGACTCGTCTGTGTTCTTCAGGAAGTAAATTGTTAGTGAGGATCATATAAACATCATGAGAAAGTCAAGCTGTAAGATTGAGTGATATATTGGAACTCTTTGATAAACTTGGAAGGCTTAGAAGTATAAGATCCCAGCCTGTTTTCTATTTGAAAAAGTTCACTAAGTGAGAAAGGAACATGTACTCTGACAAGGCCATCTGCTCCAGCAACTTCTCTTAGAGGTAGGACTGTTGCTGGGTCAGATGTCTCTGGGGAGGAAGAACTTGGAGGTTTGGCAGTAGTCTTAGAGCGAGTGACAGGAGGAGTGAAAGTAGCTGCCAATGTGGAGCGTTTGGAGTGGCCCACAGCTGGCACAGAAGAAGGGGAGGGATCTGGAGAGGCAGGGCTAGCAGGCTCTGGAACATCCTGGTGAGGGGGAGAAACTGAAATAGCAGTTTGGGCTTTTGGAGGCATGGAGACAGGCCTGCGTCGAAAGGAAAGTGGTTCATTAGCTGGATCTAGCGTTGCCGTGTCATCTGGAGGAGGTTGTGTAGGTTTCATGGCTAAGAGAAGTTGGGTTGGGGAACAAGAAGTACACAAGGAGATTAGAAGGGAGATAGATGAATGCTTGAACATAGGGAACCTCCTTCCATTTACCAGTTCGCTGGCAGTATGTATTAAGATCCCTTAAAATAGCTGGATCTAGGGTGCCATTAAGTGGCCATTTTGAATTTCCATCTAGTTTATATTTAGTCCAGATCTTATTGCAGAGATATATTAATTTTGATGCCTTCAAATCCGGCGTTAACTTTAGAGATTTAAGAGTGTCCAGAATACATCCCAGTGGGGTGCCTGGAGGTATGGTCGAAGACAGTCCGGTACCCATTGGTGAGTGCTTGGTTATTCCTACCAGTGTCCTGAGAATAATCCAAGCACCAAAGAGTTAATGGCCAAAGCTAGGGGCTCAGGTCGTCACGAGAGCCTCCTAGTGGCCGCTATGAGAGAAGCAACCCACCCTGGATCCAGGGGTTTGTTGGCATGAAGATTAGGAACGGGATGGGGGTGGGGGGGTTGTCTCCGTGGGAAAGGACACCGATGGCAGAAGTCCTAAGACATATGTCAATTGGGAGACGACTGTAACCCCCACCCCCACCCCCCCGTGGTTCCCAGAAAAGGGTGGCCAGACCTTATCTAGGAAGCCTGGAGGGTCTCCCCTTTACTGATCCTATTAATTAATATGCTGGTGTCTGTGCGAGAATTACAGCAGACTGGCAAATATAATACGTGCACTGTATGGGTAGGTGTGGATAGACCAGGCAGGGCACGGCTCACGTGGTTGAAATTTGTACGTCCAGTGCGGCAGCAGCAGCAGCGGTGGTGGTGGCGGCGGCAGTGGCCCAGGGTCCCTTGCAGCGCAGTGCTCTCTAGGTGGAGCAGAGCAGAGCAGCTGGTGGCCATGTGTACTAAAGACAGCCGCTTGCCAGTCCCCCCAATCCACGTGGCTCAGAGCGGAGCGGTGGAGTCCATGTGGCTCAGAGCGGAGCAGTGGAGTCTGACGAGAATCGCCAATATCTCGGTGGGACCTCCAAATGATGTGTTCGGAGTGGAGTCTGCGTCAGAAAGTACCACACACTAGGCCCAAACAGTTCCATGTGTAAGAGGTTTAATTGAGAGGGAGAGAGGGGAGAAGTGGTGCAGAAAGAGAGGAGTGGGAGAAAGAGAGAGAGAGAAAGGAATGTTCTCGTATTTATATGAGTTGTGACATATGGCCCAGGTAAAGGTGGGAGGTGAGCTCTAGGGATTTTGGGAATATGGTGGCTGTTGCCCTTAGCAACAGGTCTGTGGTCCTGCCTATCCATAGGCGCAGGCATCTGGTGATGCTAACAATATGTATTTGTGTCTGAAGACATTCCTGAGGTTTTATGATGTGAAATCAAGCTAGAGAATATAATGATGGAAAACCAATGTTTATAAACGAGCTATTTTTAAAAGTTTCTATTATTGCCTAAGTGCAGGGCACTTTCCACCCCATGCTATCTCTTATGTAGCATGAATTTTTACATGAACAGTTAAGCTATTGTTTGAGTATGATACCCAAGCTCGGGGGTCTAGTAGAACTAGAGCTACACCAGGGCCACATTCCAATGCTTTGTTAATTGACTTTCAACTGTGCTACTTGGTGTCCCCAGAGGGCTTGTACAGACAGATGGTCTTCTTAAGGTTTTCTGTGCTGTGTGAAGTCCAGAGGAGAAGGTTAACATGAAGGTAAAGATAAACTGTAACTTAAAAGTGGTTAAAACAGTTCCATGTTGGTTGGGAAGGAGGTGTGGAGACTGTCCACGCCCATGGTGCATCATTGAGTGGGAGATGAGCTGTCTGAGTGGCTGCTTCACTTTAGCCTGTATTAGATATAAAGTAGAACTGGAAGAACTGTGAAAAAAAAAAAAAAAAAAACAGATATCATCTACACAGTTCCTTAGCAATGACAACTATTTCTAATGGCACCATCAAAAATCCTGTAGGGACATTCCAACAGTAACCTGCAAAGCTATATTACACATCAGTGACAGCCATTTCTCTGCTTCTTTGCTTTGTTTAGTTTCCTTTTTAGTTTGGAATTCAGACACACAGTTCTTCCAGTTCTACTTTATATCACAACTGTATACATTACTTATCTGACACAGTTACAATGTCTAGGCATTGTTGGGTGAAAAAGTCATTCACCTCACACCCCATTATAAGGAGTCCTTCAAGGGAAAATGAGACACTTATGTTTGCCTTTGGCATCTTCACAGGTTTAAGGACAGGCAAGATGAGTCCATGAGGAGGAACTTGGATAAAATGGAGGCTTATAATTCTGTACCAAACACGCATCCAATGACAAGCCCTGCTCCTGGGTTTGGATCTGGACAACTCTATAACAGTTTGGAGCGCAGCGGAGGTCTCATGCAAGAAGAAGCCATGACGCCAAGCCTCAGGCCATGGCATTTTGTGGAGAGTCTGGATAGCTACCTATGCAGGGTCAGCAGTGCTATACCTTTTGATTATGGTTTCATATGTCTGTTATAATTCTTGTTTTTACTTTGGTGATGTAATTTACTCATCTTAAGTTAATATCACAATTGTGTGTTAATATAGAAAGAAAATCAATTTTACACATTTATAAATCCTGAGAGCTTTCACTTTAAGCTAATAACTTTTTCTTAATTTGAATCAATAGATGTGACTGCTAAAACATGCAGAACTTTCTTTAAAGGCTATAGGGAAACTAACTAAGTTTAGTGTTTTTATGTGGTCTTAGGAAGACTTAAAAAGGGATTAATTAGCTAAGCTCTTAATTAACTTTGGTTTAGCTCAAGTTCAGAGTATTTCCCCTCCCCCCCAACATCCCAAGCTTGACATCTAAACATTTACTCTTGTGTGAATGTTTCAAGTGTAAAGAAATCTGAGAGGAATGTTTTTTATGAAGGGCTTATCCCAATTAAGTCAAGGAAAGTTAAGAATATTCCCTCTATTTCTGTTTTACTTCCCACATGTTGATTTCAGGTTTGGTTTAATGTAATCACTACTGTACAATCTTTAATTTCATAAAGGTGATTTTCTTAAGCCAGATACAATGTTTCAAAGTGCAGTTCATTAATTTTGTGTACCTTGCCCTCAAATGGGAGAGTTGGAGCTAAGATTCCAGTTATATAACTCCTTTCAATTGCTACTTCCTTAAAGATCCAAGTTGTAGGCTTCCTATCCACAGTCTCATGTGTGATCCCATGCTCTCTCCATTTCCTTTGCAGTTGAAATAGGAATACTTTTTTATCTAAACATACGGGAAGCCTTTTTTTTAAGATTATAATATTTCTTTTTTAAAATTATTCATGCTGTAAACATTGATATAGTCATTTTAGGGGAATTTAACTTTCCTAGAATTTTTGTTTTGGTTTGTTTTGGTTTTTTGAGACAGGGTTTCTCTGTACAGCCCTGACTACTCTGGACCCTGCTCTGTAGACCAGGCTAGCCTTAAAATCAGAGAGATCCACCTGCCTCTGTCTCCCAGGAGCTGGAATTAAAGGCATGTACCACAACTACTGAGCTGTTACAATTTTTATTTTTATTTTTATTTTTTATTAAAGTTTCAGTAACCATCTGCGTATCAAAACCTATTACAATGGTCACACAGCATGCCTCTTGAAAAGTATTTAAGAAAACATAGTGCTTGACCCAGTTTGAGATGATTATCTACTATTGGAACAATTTTGATCTAGGGTGATTTATAAAAGAAAATATTTTTTAAAAATAGTTTTTTAATTCTGTATTTACTGTTATTAAAACAGCAATTTCAATTAGTAAAAATTGATCCATGTTTTTCAGGATCTTCTTGATCCTAGAAAACACCATAGATTCATATTAACTAGGGCCTCAACTCTCTTTCTCCCCTAACTGGCATCTTTAAAGTCTAAAATTTCCTAAAAAGTTTTGCAACTGAATATCATAAAATGGAAAAATAAACAAATGCACTAACACATCCATTAGATCCCAAACAGCTACAATGTTTCCCATTGTTTTGGTAGCAGCAGCAGGACATGAAACCAGGTCGTGGCTGGGCAGCAAGAGGAAGCAAACTCAGTGACTAGGGGCTGCTGTTCTTAATGCAATAGAAAAGAATTTCAGGATTAACCAGAACGCCAGAGCGAAGCAAATGGATGTATTTGTTAATTAAGCTGAAAGGCCAACACACTGAAGAGAGTAGAGTGGAGCTGAGAACAAGAACTCACCTGAAGTCCTAACTATGATTGGAACTTTGAGCCTACGGAATCTGTCACCAAGTTTAGCTCTTAGGGACAGCATGTATGCCAACCCCCATTCTCTTCTCCTTTAAAAGTGTGGTTTAAATCACTCCTTCGAATTTCACAGCTGAGTGAGACAGTGTACTCAGTCAGTGGGAGGGGTCCACGGTCCTACTAAAGCACTACTCAGGGTTTCCCATGTGAGAGAGTCACAGAGCATTATAATTCAAGCTTCACTTGTACCTCCAGCCTGTATTGCTCTTACTATTCAAAGTAAACTTATTGTTGAAACCTTTGGGCAGAATCCAGGTGGCATAATATTTTAAATATTTTCCCAGAATTACAAATGACAAAGGTCATTTGTCATTATGTCAATAATACTTTCTTCTTTTGTATATTTAATGTTTTGAAAATTGGTCACAGAGCATGTTAATTATTAATTAATTTTCTGAAGGTAAAATTGAAATTTTTAATTCATTAAAGTAAAATATCAGATTATTTTTCTTTAAGGGCGTATTTTTGCTAAGAGTCATAAAGTGATGCATTTGGAATAAAGAATTGAATTGATTAATCATTGAACCAAAATAATGAGGCCACATTGTCAATACGGTGTGTAAAAAGTAGGCAAATGTTAATTGCAGTTGTTACTCAAAAGATCTTAGCAACATTCCACAAATAATCTACACCTCTAAGCATAATTGCATTTATCTGATCTGACTTAGGTGATGTCTTTCAAACTATTCTCCATGTAGAGGAGGTTTCCAAAAGGATTGTTCAGAGGTCACATTTTCCTTTGCCAATTTTATATGCTTTTAATTAACATGCAAAATATTGGGCATCAATATAGCATTTCCAAGCATACCTTATCTCTTGCGACAAACCTCCCCCTTCTACCTACCTCTTGAGCCTACCCACCCACAATAAGTAAAGGCCACATTTTCTGAGTATCATTCCTGTAATATGATTTCTTGTTTAGCAGAAGTCTTATAAATATTATTTGAATTTTTGCAGACATGGCAGCAATTATCCAACCACTACTAGAGAAGACAAAGACGGCACATTTCAGAAATGCACAAATTAAGCTTAATCAGTTCTGAGATAAGTTATTATAAATAATAAATGACTTCTATTCCCTTTGACCTGCTGATATTCTACATTAAATATTTTTGTTGCACGCATAAAATAAAAGATGTGAAAATGTGAATGTTTCTAATTATTCTTCATTTATTGACCTTTCTACAGCTCTGTTTGTGAGGGGGTATGCTGTCACAGGGAAGGGAAAAGGGAGAGCAAAACAGGCCTGGATTGCCCTGTCCTTCCCCTTATCCCCAACCCCCACCCCTGTATCCATCGAAGAGCCACCAGCTCTTCTCCATTCTCCCTGAGCACTGTTCACCCACACTGCTGGACTCTTGGTCAGTCAAAGAAATACTGCAATGACTGAAGAAAGGCTCCTAAAGGAGGTGACCTTATGTGGCCGATGGTGGAGACAGGGCCACTCCTAGTTGCTGCCGATGCCAGGGAACAAACCAAGCTGCTGAGCAGGCAAAGTGTGCAGAGGTAAGAGCCCCCCACGGAGAAGCAAGTATTTCCTCAATTTCTGCCTGCCTCGTCCCTTCCCTGTCCAGAAAGCAAATGTGAACGAAGGACACCAGGCAAAGTAAGTGGTTGACCAGGGCTCCTGTGCAGCCCTTGTACCTCTGGCAGGCTCTTGAGGGCAGGGTTCTGGAGAAATCAGTACCAAAGGAGAAGCTGGATCAGGTGGATGCTGCCGATGCATTCAGGGTTCTTCTTGAGAATTAAAGGACTCTGCAAACCTGTGTGATGGCTATCCATGAAGTAAAAGGCAGACATTCTGCAAATAAAATAGGAAAAGATAATTACGTCCCACCAAAGACCCAACCCAAACCTCATAGAGTGGAAGCTGTTCAGTGTCACTTGGAAACAGTGGTTTTATTGCCTGAATAAATACTATTATAGAAATTCTACCTGGATTAAAGGGATCTTTAATTGAAGAGTTTAAGGATTGGGCTAATTGATGTTTTTGTATAGCCAAGTAAAAGAAATTGAAATAGGAAAAAAAAATAGAAAATTTTGCTTGGATTTAAATAATTGAGCAGTATAAAAGTAATTTTATTCTGGGTTGCTCCTACATCCCAGGGAGAAGTTACTGTCCTTTCAAAGCTAAGAAGGTTCTTTTCTAGCATGCTTGCAAGGATTAGCAATTCTTTTCCTGCTTTCTCAGCAAATAGCAAGCAGTAAACTTGCACCATTTGAGTCACATTCTCATGTTTTGTTTAGTATTGCAGTACAAATCCCTATCATGAATTTAAGTTTGAGATATCGTAAGAACAATGACATACTAGAAACATCTATGAGTCTCTTGTGGAAATGAGGGATTAATATTTATGAGATATGTATTCAGGAGGTAAATGGCAAAGGACCGTATCATGTATGTTAAGACTTGCTGGTTGGCTTAAATATTGTAATTTAATAGTCATGCACACACACCATGTGTTTGGATGAAACCCAAGCCCCATTCTTTCCCTATCCCCGCCCTCCCCAGAAGACTTTTCCTCCACAACTTCATGTGCTTTTTCAATCTTTATTTTTAAATTTATTCCCACTGAGTCCACATAGTATTGCCTGTACGTGCATGCATGTGAAACCAGGATAGAGTACTTTCAGGGACTACATCCCTAAGGAAAACTTACTCTTCCTAGCCCAGTAGCCATGAACTATCAACAGCTCTTCAGACAGGGGTGGGTCTTCATGAGCCTCACCATGCATGCTGGGATTTTGGCTCAATTGGGTTTTTTGTTTTGTTTATTTGCAGATCTTGTGAGTGTAGTCAGCAGCAACCACTGTGAGTTCATGTTTGCAATTACACTTCTGTCTCTTTCAAATGCTGTTTCACAGTAAACATTCACTACATCTGGCTCTTCCTGGCCTGTCCCCCTCCTGGTCTTTGATGCTTCCTGAGCCTCAGGGATATAGATGTCCTATTTAGAACTGAAGACTCCACAGTCCCTTACTCTCTGCATGTTGACCAGTCATGAGTCACTGTGTTAATTGCTATCTAGTACAAAAAGAACCTTCTCTGATATGGGTTGAGAGATGCACTAATTTAAGGGTTTGAAGGTAAGCAATTAGAGGGATAGTTTATTACTCTACCCTGCTGATCTACATACTGGTCCATAGCTGCCTCTGCCCCAGAGTCAGTGGCAGTCATCTGGATGCAGTGTGCAGCTAGGGGCCAAGGTCAGGGCTACCGAGCAGGATGTGGCTACAGTAGGCTCCAGCATCCAGCTGGTTGGGCCAGGTCCAGGTCCAGACATAAGTTTCAGGAGAGAATACTTCCTAGAGTATTACGGCTCAATAAGACAGGCAGTCTCCGATGATCTTTGGTGAAATAACTCACGCACTTTATTCCTTGTGGATAGGATCTTACAAACATTTTGGGGTGGCTTAGGACCTAAAGGCAGATGCTTTCTACTGGCTTGGTCTGAGATGTTAGGAATGCCTCATCTGCATGTGGAAGGGCTTTAGGTGTTGTCCCTACATGACTGATTGTCACAGTCCTCGCCATGGGGTATTTTGGTCACATGTTCCATGACTGGAACCTGGTCTAGAGTAGATTTAAATGCCTACCATTCTCAATTATGAGAATTGCCTGGGTTCCTGAATCTGCTCGGCCTTACCAGGTTTTCTGTCTGGTAGTATGGTCCACTGCCCCACAATGCCCATTTAGCAGAATAACAGTAATCTTTTTTTTTTCTGTGAAACTTGAAACCTAACCAGCAGTGGTTCTGGCTTAGTTAATTAGTACCAAGAATGGTGTCCATATTATGAACTGGGCTTTAAATCCGATCCAAAAGTGATTGGTTGGTCCCTTAACACTTTTACCACTATTACAGCAATGAGCAAAAGTTGCCAGGCCATTCGTTAGTGTGGCTTAGAGGTTTCACAGCTGGATGATACCGATGATGACCTTTTTCCTCCAGTAGTATACACAGAAACTTCCGGCACCATGAAAACTGACCAATAGGGACAAAGCTTCCAGGTTACTATGAACCTGACTTTTCTATATCCTGTGAGTATATGTCAGATATATGGCGTCTTCAGCAACGAGATACCATCAAGTTCTGGAAAATAACCAATAGCAATGACAACAGCCTGTAGTTCTTTGGGGAGGGCCCATGGAACTCACTGACTAATGACTCAAAAACAAGTAATCCACACTCGATGGTGGGCTTTTTATTTGATGGCCAGCTACGTCTGCTGAGCATTTTCTCCTATCTCATTACAGGGTGACTCCATTCAAATCCCTTGTATATATGTATATGTATAGGTACATGTTTTAGAAAGTTCCCACAAGGGGCTGGTGACATGGCTCAGTGGGTATGAGCACTGACTGCTCTTCCAGAGGTCATGAGTTCAAATCCCAGCAACCACATGGTAGCTCACAATTGTCTGTAATGGGATCTGACGCCCTCTTCTGGTGTGTCTGAAGCCAGCTACAGTGTACTTATATATAATAAATAAATAAATCTTTAAAAAGACAAGAAAAAGAAAGCCCTCACAGTAGTTGGATATGGCATTTCAAAGCTCTTTAGTGCTGTCTCTCCTCAGCCTTGCCTTCCCAAGCCCCACCCTACTAACACTACCTGTTTCATTATTTTGCTTCCTCTCTTCACAGCACCTCAGTTGTTATGCCTTTTCTTTAAATACACCCCCACAGTCTCTCCCCCAGCCTCCTGCCTTCTACAGTGTACTCCAACTCACACACTCATCTCTAAAGAGCAGAGCTAGCATAAGGAACCTGGGCTGGAGAGATGAGTCAGTTGTTGATGGCACTTACTACTTGTGTGGAGGACTCAGAACTTACAGGGTGGCTCAAAATCTTCCGTAACTCCAGTTCCAGGTTATCTGATAACCATTCTGGGCCTCCTGGGGCTCCTCCACGTGCTCAGTCATTCAGGTGCACACACATACACATAAAGGGAAAGAAATAAATACTAAGAAAAAACTCACCCAAAGTACCAAGCCTTTAAACCCGAGCCTTTGGGGACATATGGGACCTGACCCATCATCACATGCTACTGTAAATACAACTGCTTTCTTCAATTTTTTTTTCTGTGTTGGTATTTATTGGTATATGCAGAAATAGAATTTTTTTCTTGACTTCATATATCTCGAAGTTTTGTAGGATTTATTTGTTAGTACCAAAAGTTATCATGAGTGTCCTTCGGGAGCCTTTTGGGTCCTAGGCTATCAAGGCTTCTGTAAGTAGAGACATGTTCAATCTTGGAAGCATTTACTACAGTTCTTGTTCAGTTTATCTAGTCAGAATTTCAAATACCATGTAAACCCCAGAGGTAAAGGTAGACATTTAGAAAGATGTGGATTTTGCAGAGGGCTTTGGGACTTGAGTGTCATAAAAATGTGCATATAAATGAAGCAAAAATTAGCATTAGGTATATTTCACAATAATTTTTTTTTCAAAATCAAATGGAGTAAATGATAAGTGGTAAATACAACAGTACCAGATAAAGACTCATGGAAGGCAAATCCTTTTGCAGCATGTAAAGGGAGAAGTGGGGAACTGGATATGCTTTGAATAACCAGAAAAGTGACAGGCCGCTGTCATTGGGTTGGAAACTGCATTACAAGCCCATTTGTAATGAGAAAGCCAAGGCTCTGATTTCATTTCCTTCCTGGTCCCCTTCTCTTCCCCTGTTCTGTCCCTGAACTAAGACCCAGTCTGGGTTTATTAACCCAATACTCACTTGATTTACTGCAAATGCCTGATGAATGACTGATTTTTACTAGCCCCTTTTCCTGAATTTGAAGAAATAGAATTAAATGTAACGGTGAAAGTTGGGTACTTAGACCTGACTTGTTTGATCTAGTGACGTAGCATTTGACACAGTGAGAGGCAAGCATAAATCTGTTTTTAGTGTCAGGGTGCTTTTACAAGTCTGCTCTGAGCATGCCAGATTTCACTCTAAGGTAAGATTAAGGTGTTCCCCATGGCTTAATACTAGACGTGATGGTAGTAAATTTGTGACCTGCTAAGGCTTTTCTTTGTTCCATATACATGCATGTTTTAGCATTTACACCCATAAAACTATATTCATCCAAAGGGCCTCTAGCCACTGCTGTCCTAGGTGAACTGTTCTTGGGCCTGTGTATATCTGAGGCAGCTCCGTCTAACCAATATTGCCCCGCAGTTTATCAGAGAGCTCCTCTAAGCCTCTCATACCTTGATTTGCTTTAGACAGGGTTGAAGTTTAGAATAGAATGAGAACATTGTTTTTATCAAAGCCTCATATCAAAACACAAGGACCACAATTACCTGCTTCTTTATTATGGTCTATAAATGCCACAAAAGCTTCATTTTTCAATATAGATTTGAATTTACATATTGAAAAAGGTCCATTCCCCCAAAAGGCTCCTGCCTGAAGCGGTGGCCATGCCCTGATTCAGGTCTGAGAGCCCACTTGGGCCCATTGACCCTGGAGACATCCACAGTGAAGTTTTCCCAGACACTGTAGCTCAGCCTAGCACTGGGTTCTGAGGCCCAAGGAGGTGCAGGTCCACCCACACCCCAGAAGAGCCCCTACATGTCAGCATTCATTGCTGTGCTGTCCCCTAAACACCCCAGCACCTAGGCTACTGCACAACCTCAGCCAGAAAGTAGAGGTCACTGTGGCTGCTGCAGTCCCTGGTATCCCTGTATGGAGCATGCTAAGATGAAAGCCACGTGTCCCTCTGGCACCCAGGTACATGTGGAATCTCGGAACTGTAGGAGCCCCTGGATGACACGGAAACCTAAGCGTAGGAGCTCTGGAACGCATCTGTAGCGCTTCCGGGCCAGAATCCGAGGATACAGGAATTACGTGCCTGGGAACTGAGCTGGATCTCAGCTGAGCAGCTATCCTGGAGCCCCAAGTCCACATTCAGAGCTTTGAGGGAAATACAGGCTCTGGGCTTTTCAGGGCTCTAACCACAGCCTCCCAGGGAAAGACTGCCGCCCAGTTCTAGCAAGCTGGGACTCAGTTAGGGACTGGGATCTTATCGGAGAACATGGAGGATACAAACATTTCCTGTCTTCCTCACTCCAAACCTACCATGAGGTCCTTCCAAGAAGATTCTAATCTAAGTGGAAAGTCAATGATACAGTAAGTACTCCTTTCTCCTAGTCTCCTAAAGTAAAATGGGAGACACAGGACAAAAATTATGCCTGTGCTGCCCTCTGCTGCTCTTTTTGAGATTTGCCACCATGTAATTTGCCTGTGTTTGGTGAGTCCTGCTTTCTGTGTCAAAGGGCTGACCTTTCAAGACAGAGCTACATCCTCAGTCTGCCGCAACTCCCCCTCCCCCGCCCCCCCTGCCCCACACCCTCCGCCCCGCGCCCACTCAGTATCTTGTCCACTTTAAATATCTGGTAAAGCTTTCTGGACTATGTGCAGAGAATAAATTCTCGAGAACTCTGTATGTGTTCTAGACTTCTAGGCAGGCTGGGTGGGATGGGATCAGGGCTGAGTGAAACCTGATGTTCGAGGAGTTCAAAAAACGGAGCAAAGCTATTCCAGCTGAATGTGAAATCAGCAAAGAGAAAGAGGTAAGAATAGGTTTCGAAGGATGGATTGGAAGAGGCTGGCACAGAGAGGCTATGTCAGCTGGTGAATGGCATACAAAAGCCTCACAATGTGAGCCAATGCCAGGGTGATAAGGGCAGAAGGAGTAGACTATGGATATGAAGGAAGTTGATCTCTATGGTGTAGTAGAACCACAGAAGGCTTTAGATCAGGGGTGACATGGAATGGAGACATCTACTTACTCATCCTCCTGACAGGATGGGTGATGTCACAGATGTGAAGATCATCAGCTCTAACCTTAGCCCCTTCCCCAGACCCCTATCTAGTCCCTTGGAGACATTGCTTGGGCTTGCTAGTGTCTGTTCATGATTAATATTTCAAACTCAGTTTATTGAGACTAAAGTTCAAAGCTCTATTATGCCTTATAAAATAGTCTTAAACCTTTCTTATATCCTACCACCACCTCCTCCCTCAATGCATCTCTTCCATAGGCATCTTTCCTGACATTTGCAGGTACTCCAGGTCTAACACAAAACTCATGATTCAAAGCTGGGATCCACATATGCATATGCAGCATTTGCCTCATTTGGTATAAGTGTTTCTGAAGAAGAAGGTGAAGGAGGAAGAGGAGGAGGAGGAGGAGGAGGAGGAGGAGGAGGAGGAGGAGGAGGAGGAGGAGGAGGAGGAGGAGGACAGAACACTAAACAGATTGGACCAGAAAAGAAAATCCTCCCTCCACATAACAATCAAAACACTAAATATACCAAACAAAAAAGAAAGAAAGAATTTTAAAAGCAGCAAGGGAAAATGGCCAAGTACCATATAAAGGCAGACCTATCAGAATCATACATGATTTCTCATCTGAGACTCTAAAAGTTATAAAGGCCTGGGCAGAGAGCAAAGAGACTACAGATGCCAGTCCAGCAAAACCTTCAATCACTGTAGATAGAAAACCAAGATATTCCATGACAGAACCAAATTCAAACAATACCTTTTCACTAATCAGCCCTACAGAGGATGCTAGGAGGAAAACTCTAACACAATGAGGCTAACTGTACTCAAGAAAACACAATAAATAATTTCACACCATTAAAACCAAAAGAGGAGGAACACATGTGCACATGGGCATACACACACACACACACACACACATGCACACCACCACCACCACCACCACCACCACCACCACCAACAACAACAACAACAACAACAACAACATCAAAATAATAGGAAGTCACAATCTCTCAACATCAATAGGTTTAATTTACCAGTAAAAAGACACAGGTCAACAGAATGGATGTGTGAACACTTCTCAGCAACGAAGATAGACATTATCTCAGTATAAAGGGCTAGAAAAGAATTTTCCAAGCAAGTGGACCCAAGAAACAAGCTGGAGTAGCCATTCTAATATCTAACAAAATAGACTTTCAACTGAAAGTAACCTAAAGGGAAGGACACTTCATATGCATCAAATGAAAAATCTACCAAGATGACACTCAATTCTGAACATCTATTGCCCCAAATGCAAGGGGATCCATATCCATAACAGAAACACTACTAAAGCTTAATCACAAATTGAACCCCACACATTAATAGTGGGGAGACTTCAACACCCCACTTTCACCAACTGACAGGCCATCCAGACAAAAATGAAGCAGAAGTCATGAAACTAACAAAGGTTATGATTAAAATGGACCTAACAGATATCTATAGAGCTAAGTCTCGAATGTCATTCTTGTGCATGCTGAAATCAAGGTTTCCCAGTGCTACATTGTTGATGGTTTTCTCCAATATATTTTTGATCTCTCTGTCAAAAATTAGGAAGATGTATATAGACTTATGATGCCAAGGTCATCTATTCTATCCCACTGATCTGTGCATTTGGTTCATGTCAGTTCCATGCCTTTTTTATTATTTATGGCACTGTAATATAATTTGAAATTTGGATGTGAAATCTCCCACAGTATTCTCTTGCTTCAGAATTGACTTGAATACTTTCAATCTTTTGTGTTCCCAATGAAATTTTGAGATTGTGTTTTCAATGACTCTGAAGAATGTCCCTGACATTTTTATTGTGTTTAAGCAAGGAAGAAGGGACAGTGGTGGGCAAACAAGGGGCAAGGAGGGACTTGGCACAAAAAGGACATATGACAAAGCAGCAAAGAAATCTACTATCCTGCGACTAAAAATCACAAACTGAAAAACATACAATTAAAAATGCAATTGGTGCTCTGCTTCGCCTGCTTGCCTTGTGGGACTGAGCAATTGCTGGATCCTTGGACTTCCATTCACAGCTGCTGTCGTGACTGTTGTTGGGAGTTGATTGTTGGGAGTTGGACTACAAACTATATTTGAGAACTTCTACTTTGGTTCACTGAGGCTCAATTCTATTCACATCTCCCAGAGGTTCACGGTGGACAGCTTTGGAAACTATGCCTCCTGTGGACATGTTGACTTCTCCTGACATGGAGAGCAGCGGAGAACCCTGACTGACTTCTGGCCATCGGGAGCCTGGCAGCTTGGCGGCAGCAGGCCCTTTGGCCTCCAGTTGACCGGCAGAGGAGGGTGCTCCAGCCTGCGCTCCTCCCTCCTGGGTCTTCTCCTCCCCCTCATCCCTGGCTTCTGTTCTTCATTCCTTACCCTGCACCCTCCTTTTTGTGAGTCTGCTCCTGTGCTCTGTGGTGTGATCACAGTGCTCTGGAGAGTTGCTTCTCTGTGAGATGGCACAGACTATCTGCAAATAAATGAGCTTCCCAGGTGAAAAAAAAAATGCAATTGGAGGAAGTAGTAGAACACTTGTGGTATACAATAAGAGAGGTAGGATGCTGGTAATTAAAGGTTGGGCATGTACTATGTAATGTGAGGGAACAGGCTATTAGGGATAGCAGGGAACAGGGATGTGTTAATCAAAAATGATAATGTATGAAAAAACTTTATGGAAACTCACTCGTTTGTAAGCTAACTATATATACATATTTTTAAAAGAACTTGACTGAGGGTACGGTGCATGGGTGGATAATGGTTGTCTGAGAAAACATGTTATTTAAGTGGAAATCTCAGTGCCAGGTGTAGATACTTCCCTGTTGTTGGTTAAAGTAGACCCAGAGATTCCTAAACCAACATGGGCTATTGCTGTGGCTCATAGTTACCTACCACAACCAGATAGGAAGACACGTTGCTAAAGACACCACATACTTGGGTTTCAGAACATAGGGAAATGAAGTTGTAACTGAAAAAGTTCCTCCCTGCTGGCTGCCTTTCCTAGTGTCAGAAAGAAGGTGTTACGTGGTCACTAGGAAGGAACTCTATCAATAGTCTTATCTAGCACTGGACCTTACGTCCTACAATGTGGACTTAGGCAAAACAAGCCTATTAGAACAATAGTAGCATGAAGGAAACCAACTAGCTTCTTATTGGATTCAAGATCTGCTCATAAGAGAGAATTCATGCTTGGTACAGTAAACCTGATCTCATAGCTCAGGAGATCATAGGCCTTGGGAGGGCATACCCATAGTTAAGAGCTATTGAGAATCAATGGAAGAGTCAGTTTTTTCAGGGATACAGTCCCTCAGAGGCTAGAGTTGAATGTAGCTGTTTTCAGAAACACCAGAAGAGGGCATCAGACCCCATTACAGATGATTGTGAGCCACCATGTGGTTACTGGGAATTGAACTCAGGACCTCTGGAAGAAGAATCAGTTCTCTTAACTGCTGAGCCACCTCTCCAGTCCAGTAGATTTTTTTTTAATAGCACATGATATGTGTCCCTAGTCTCTTTAACCATTCCTGAAAGCACAGAGATAAATCATTGGCCTAGATCTATTCTCATATTCCACAATAGTTTCCTGGAACAGGAGTTCCCACAACAGTCTGCCTGAGGCTAATCATTCACCAAGTTTTGCCCTGGAAGAGTGACCACCTTGTGGGAACTAGACTGATCCCCTGGAGACAGCGATCAAGGAACCTGCTGACCCAGGTCTGCCTCTGCCTTCAGGGCATCCAGGCACCACTGTGCACCTGGCAGGACTGAAAGGAATTAAGCTTAGCCGGACAGGTGGGTTAGCAGGATCTCAGCTGACAAGTGCAGGAGAATAGCCTTCTCCAGAGATGATTTTCAGTGAAACAGCTTTCTTTATTGGGGGTGAACAGGGGCAATATAAACCTTGGGGAGTGGGTAGGGGTTTTCTGGAGTGAGTGCACATCATTGGCTGGAGCCGAGGTGCTGGGAATGCTTCATTTGCATGAAAAGGAATTCTAGGTGCTTACTAGACATGTCCTTATAAGGAGAGAGGACTTTAACTTGTTGTTAGACGGCCAGGCTATGTGACTTCCTCAAGGGTAGTAGAGGTGGGGGTCATAATGTTTGTGTGTGCTGGGACGTGCAGGCCTAGAGCCTCTAGGCCTAGAGGAGGAAAATGTCTGAATCTTGCAGAAATCTCATAGAAAGAAAAGACTGGAGTTGATGCCACACCTCAGAGGCTGGATGTCTTAGTTAGGGTTTTTATTCTTGCACAAACATCATGACCAAGAAGCAAGTTGGGGAGGAAAGGGTTTATTTAGCTTACATCTACATGGCTGTTTATCACCAGAGGAAGTCAGGACTGGAACTCAAGCAGGTCAGGAAGCAGGAGCTGATGCAGAGGCCATGGAGAGATGTTCTTTGCTGGCTTGTTTGCTTTTCCTGGCTTGCTCAGCCTGCTCTCTTATAGAACCCAAGACTTCTAGCCCAGGGATGGCACTACTCCTTTGATCACTAATTGAGAAAATGCCCCACAGCTGGATCTCATGGAGGCATTTCTCCAACTGAAGCTCACTTCTCTGTGATAACTCTAGCCTGTGTCAAGTTGACACACAAAACTAGTCAGTACAATTGACCCCTTGTCAACTTGACACACAAACACATCACTATTAAGCCTCAACCCTTATGTTC
Organism: Montemys delectorum; assembly: GCA_019843815.1. NCBI lineage: Eukaryota > Metazoa > Chordata > Mammalia > Rodentia > Muridae > Montemys > Montemys delectorum. Next base: position 6,466 of record JADRCD010205137.1, on the reverse strand, counting down.
TTATTTATCCCCAAGATTTAAAGTCTCACAGTCTTTATATATTAAAAGTTCAATCAATTTAAAATGTCTAATATCTTTTAAAATTTAAAGTCTCTTAACTGTGGACTCCACTAAAATATATTCTTCTTTCAAGAGGGAAAAATATCAGGGCACAGTCACAATGAAAAGCAAAACCAATGTCTGGGATCTAACTCACGATCTTCTGGGCTCTTCCAAGGGCTTTGGTCACTTCTCCAGCTCTGCCCTTTGTAGCACACATCTTGTCTTCTGGGCTCTAGATGCCTGTACTCCATTGCTGCTGCTGTCCTTGGTGGTCATTCATGGTACTGACATTTCCAAAACACTGCTGTAACTAGGCTTTACCAGTAGCCTCTCATAGACTGTTTTCACGGTGTCAAGCCTCAACTCCTTTGCATGACACCTTCAGTCCTGGGCCATGAATTGCAAACTGAGGCTGCACCTTCACCAATGGCCTTCCATGGCCTCTCACTGTGCTGAGCCTCAGCTGCTCTCCATGACCCCTTTATGCTGTCAAAACCAGTACCACCTGGGTGACTCTTACACATTACCAAGTCTTGCTGCAGCACAAGGTATAACCTTGGCTACCTCTGGAACACAGCCTCTTAGTGCTCTCAGAAAACACTCCCCAGAAGATGTCACCTCAATGATGCTGGTCTCTTCTTAATCACCGCTAATTTCTTAGCTCTAGCTAACCAGCATCAATAGTCCCAGCAATGCAAAGTTTTCATTTTAGTAGTTCTGGTATCTTGTTAATCACAGCTGATAATTCAGCCCCAGCTAACCAGAACCACAGAATCTTCACAATCAAAACAACATAGCCCTGATAAGAGTCTTTAATCTTCCCTCTGAAATTTTACAAGCCAGGCCTCCATCTCTGTACTGTTCTCAATAAGATCTTCCAAGCTCCCACAGACATTCCACAGAGTTCTTAACAGTGGCTCTTTTAGCTCAAAGTTCCAAAGTCCTTTCACAGTCCTCCCCAAAACATGGTCAGGTTGTCACAGGAATACCCCACTCCTGGTACCAATATGTCTTAGTTAGGGTTCTTTTAGAGTCACAGAACTTAGTCTCTATGTAGTAAAGGGATTTATTGATGACTTATAGTTTGTAGTTTAACTCCCAACAATCAACTCCCAACAACAGTCACGGCAGCAGCTGTGAATGGAAGTCCAAGGATCCAGCAATTACTCAGTCCCACAAGGCAAGCAGGCGAGGCAGAGAGAGCCTTCCTTCTTCCAATGTCCTTATATTCGTCTCCAGCAAAAAGTGTGTCCCAGGTTAAAGGTGTGTGCCACCACACCTTTAACCCCGGATGACCTTGAACTCAGAGCTTTTTATGTTAATCCTATGGGATTCGTAGCCACTATTCTTCAAGGTCTCCATGCCAAGATTTAGGTCAGAAACTTGTATCTCTCAGCCTCCAGATTAGGGCCACAGGTGAGCCTTCTAATTCTGGATTGTAATTCATTTCAGATGTAGTCAAGTTGACAACTAGGAATAGCCACTACACTGGATAAGCTGTGTTTCCACCCACTATCTATCTGTTTCTATGGTTGAACCACTTCTGCAGAAATCATTCACTAGTTTTCCAAAGTTCCCCACAGCCCTTATCTTGCCACAAAAATATGAATAAGGGTTGTAAGATTCAACACGTGACCATCTTTTTTGAATTTTACGTTCAGTGATTCCACTATGCCAATGCACTGGGCTGCCTTTTCTGCCATTGATCTTTCTACTGTCAGCTTGCTGCTTTAAACTCAAGTTATTCAAACTTTGGAGGGTAGAACATCCTACAAAACTATCAGAGTTCCTCTCTAGAGACAACAGAGTTTAGTTTAGTGTCAACACAGTTTGCCACCCACGATAAATGTCATGAAGCCTTTTTTGTATAACTTCATAGTTAGATTTGATCAGATTCTGCCCAGAAAGAACTTTCTCCCATTAATAGCTGGAAACTCATAGAACTCCCTGCTGGCATTGAATCAGAGTCCTAAGATCACACAAATATAAAGTGGAAATAGATACAGTCAATAATAAGTAAGTAGAAACTGGGAAGTGATCAGAACATTTGAATATATCTGAGGTCTTTTCCTAGGAACTAGAAAAGATTACGTCAGAACTTTCTAGAAACATCTGAATAAGTACTGACTGATTTGTTCAAATATGCCAAAATTCTGGTCAAGGGCCTCTTGGGAAAAAGACTTAAAACACGTTCTTAGTCAAGACTAAGGACTCATACCTATCCCCATCCCCACCCTCAACTGCACTGAGTTTTGAATTTGATTCAGTGGAAACAGCTTCCTTTTGTACATCAAAACATAGCATAATTTTAAATATGATTGTTTTGTCATTGAGCCCATATTGCTGAAAGTGGCAAATGAAGAAAACAAGCATGTTTTTCCTGTCACTGCATGTGGCATGTGAATCTTCAGCCACACTACAAATGCATTCCAATAAGAGGACTCAGAAGACAAATGCCTCTTTCAGGAAGGATCATTCTCCTTTTAGTTAGATATTGTAGTTATAGGCCATGACTGATGGGGACATTTTCTTCTTGTAGCCTAAAGGATAAAACTCTCCAGAATCCTCCTAATCTTTCTCTCTTTTCTTTCCCCTCAACGAAATTAATCGAAAGCTAGTACATTTATTATTCTCTTGAATATACTTGGCCACCAATTACATGAAAATGTATTATAAAAAATGATTGCTTTCATCCTCATTAACCAACTATTAGGAGGAAAATGATCATCATCACTCATCATTCTACTAATTCTATAACAGCATTTCAGATAGGAAAGCATTCCCCCTCCCTGTTTTCCAGTGAATTAGGCACTCGAACACAAAGGAGTCTCCCATTATAACACATCACAATATTCCCTCTCAAAGAAGGCGCTGCTTCAGCATCTGGGAGGAAAATTAAATCTAGCCTTCCCACAGTCCCTGCTCATAGGCTTTGTAGGAGACTTAATTGAACCTGTCACTCCCTCCTGGCTTTCTGACAAATTTTAGTGTTTATTCCTTTTTAAAAATAAGCTTTTAGATTATGTGTCATAAGCTCAAAAGGAAAAATAAATGCTTTCATATGTCTGCATAAATTCATAGGACTGGACAGAGCCTATGAGGAGACTGGCACCTGGTCCTAAGCCCTGGTTAGTACAGATGGAGTCTGTCTCTCCGACTCCGACCCAGCGTCTGTTACTACAGCCTCGTCTCAGCATTACACTATTATATATACACACATATATTATAAGCATAAACATGTATATTTGCATATATACAGGGTTTACCTGGGAGCTTAACTGACTGTCACTCCTCTTCACATTACTGACAGGCCCTTTTAGAGCCTGGTTAGGTTTCTGCCTACAGTGTAGTGTTGTCTTCATATATGATTTGAGAGTGGACTAACAGCATGGAGCTTAGTAGGTCTGAAGGGACTCGGGTAGGGGGACATAGTTTGCTAAGTTTCTCAGCTGCCATTTGAATCCAGCAGCCGTGAACAAGATCTACCCAAATTAGTATAATCCAGTCACTGCCTACTATGTGAACCCAAAGGGCACTGGCTATGCAGAAGGCTATTCTTCCACCTCAGACCCATGCTGGGAGAAAAATGCCTGATGTGAAAGAGGTAGAAAGAGGTGATGTAGAGAAGAAGGTCTCAATCAGTATGAGGTTTGGAAATTGCTTAGGATATGAACTGGTTAATTGTGGACAGGTGGGTCTGTATGAGGACAAATTTAATGGGCTACATCAGACAGGCATGGATTGTCACAAGTAAGATGGGTACAGGAGTGGCTCCGAAGCTCAGGATCGCCTGGAGTTCTTAGGTCTCCCAAGTGCCACCAAGATTTCTGACAGAAAGTGCTTGAGGAAGCTTGAGGAAAGTGCATCTGGGACAAGTTCTCAGCTAATATTGATGCTGGTGGACCAGAACCCAGGGAAATGATTGCATTATTCAAATACAAGGTCTGATGGGGTGGGGAAGTTGGCTCAGCAGTAAGTAAGCCCACTTGCTATTTTTCATGAGGAATCTGGTTTTGTTCCCAGCGCCCACATGGTGGATGACAACCTTCTGTAACTCCAATTTCAGGAGATACAGCACCCTCCTCTGTACTTCACAAGTTACAGGCATGCGCATTGGGGCACACACATACATGCAGGCACAATGTTCATGCACACAAAAATAAAAATCCTTTTTAAGAGAATATGCGATGGTTTGTATATGCTTAGCCCAGGGAGTGGCACTATTAGGAGGTGTGATCTTGTTGAAGTAGGTGTGTCACTGGGCTTTAATACCCTAGTCCTAGCTGCCTGGAAGCCAGTCTTTTCCTGTTTGCCTTTGGAAAAAAATGTAGAACGTTCAGCTCCTCCCGCACTACGCCTGCCTGGACACTGCATGCTCCCATCTTGATAATCGTGGACTGAACCTTTGAACCTGTAAGCCAGCCCCAATTAAATATTGTCCTTTATAAGAGTTGCCTTGGTCATGTTGTCTGTTCACAGCAGTAAAGCCCTAACTAAGAATACAAGATCTGAAAAGATGAATGAAGCCTGATTATAATTGGCTTTGATAGGAGTTTATAGTTTATTGTTTAGGTTCTGAAAACTGTTTTAAAGTTTTCAACGAAACTGGGGTAGAAGCAAGCTGTGCTGAAAATGCCTTGAAAAAGAAAAAGATTCATTGATTATTTTAATGGTATGGAGGTCAAGTCTTTGGTTCCTTTAAAAGGTTGTGAGAGCCACATTAATGAAGTGACACAATGCAATCACTCTATTACTATGCCTCAAAGTAAAATACATTTTGAAATATGTGTGCACAACTTCTTGGTATACACCCAAAGGGCTGTACATCAGATGCATGCTTAGTCATGTTGACTACCACTCTATTCTAGAAAATGGAAAAACCTAATGCCCTTCAACTGATAAATGGATATGGTGCAAATACACAATGGAATGCTATTGAACTGTGAAGAAAAACAAGATTGTGAAATTTTCAAGTAAACAGATGACCTAGGAAATTACACTGACTGATGTAACCCAGACCTAGAAATGTTGGGCTCCATTTGGCCCTGGTTTGGGCCTTGAGGACAAACCTGAGCCTGGCTTGAGTTTTGTAAACTGTCTCAGTCACTTCTGTACTGGAGTGACTCAGCACAACCTGCTTAAGCCTGCCTTTGCCTAGCTCCTGCTGACATAGAGCAACTGTTGGTTCGTTACTCACCCCATACCCTTCATCAACTTACCCCCTACGTCATCTCACCTCAGCAGAAAACTCTGCCTCCTCTCTCAGCCCTTTATAAAGAAAAGATTGATACAATAAAACGAGTTCCTGCTTTGACAGACTCCCGGCTTGGGGTGGTTATTCTCTGGAGGCAGGAGATCCGAGCCACGACACTCACCATCCCGCTCAGCCCCGAGAGGCTCGGCTGGACCGGGTTCTCTCGCTCTAGCCTGGTTCTGCCAGCAGAGAGCCTGCCCGGCGTAGAAAGACAAAGAGTGCGTGTTCTCCCTTATTTGTGGATCCTAATTCATAATCTCTAGATTACAGAACCTGCAATAACCACAGGAACCAGGAAAGGAAAAAAGGGTTCATGTGTGGCAGGGAGAGGAAGGTAGTAGGATACAAATGCTATGAAAGAGGAAAGAAAAAGAAGGGAGGGTACTTTAAGTGAGGAAGGGTTCAGAAGGAGGATAATAAATTCCCAGGGAAAGGGTGGAAGGGAAGAGGGATAAAGAACACTAACGATGACCGAAAATCCATCAGGAAATATTATTTCACGTTTCTTATTTAAAGTGCATATAGAATATATTAAGTATGTGTGTGTAAATTTGTGAATAATTCAAGTGAAGTTAAACCACTTGAGGTACTAAGATCCATTGACTATCTAGCAAAGACCTCAACGTCAGCCATGGGAAACTTAAAGTTAGGTTAAAGTTAAAACCCTATCACTGAAGGCTCTATTACTCTCTTTCCCTATTACTACACACTTGGTAGCTCGGGACTTGGAAGAATCTAGCTGGAACTAACCTGGAAGCCTCCACCCCAACAACGAGCTCTTAATGTTATCAGGAGATGCTGGGCATGCTGCCAAGGGAGATAATTAAAAATTCTATCCAGCTGAACAGTCTATGAACCACAAACATGTCCAGTATGACAAGATACTCCCAAGGGTAAATAGCGGTAATTGTATCTTACATTAGGGAGTAACCAACAGCCATCTAATTGGATCTAAGGACAATTTAATGAGAGGGAATCTATGTCTGATACTGTAGACCTGTCCAACATCCAGTGCTGGTAAGGTCATGGACCCTATAGGAGAATCTACTATTGTTTCTAAATTAGTATATTTCCCAACTGCATTCTAAATACCTATCCTTATATCCACAGAAAAGTGAACTGAACAAGAATGTCCATCCCTAATTGATATGTATACAATACAACCCTTAC
>JADRCD010205136.1:1256-18417 GCA_019843815.1 Montemys delectorum | reverse complement strand
GGTTTTTCTCTGTGTAGTCATGGCTGTCCTGGAACTCACTCTGTAGACCAGGCTGGCCTCGAACTCAGAAATTCACCTGCCTCTGCCTCCCAAGTGCTGGGATTAAAGGCATGCGTCACCACCACCATCCCCCCACCCCTACCCCCACCCCCTGCACCAAGTGCTAAAATTAAAGGTATGAAGCACTAAAATTGGCTTAAAGGTACAATTTTTCTAAATCTAAAAACATTATAGGCATAGGGCTAGGTATGTGGCTCAGGAGTTGTGTGATGGCTTACGTGGAATGTAGAGGCAGAAGAATCAGAAGTTCAAGGGTCATCTGAGGCTGCATAAGGGGTTAAAGGCTAGCCTGGGCTATATGAACCCTGTCCTTAAAGCACACACACAAACTTACAGCACTAACTGACCAAAGAAAGACAGAAAACAAATAACAAATATATTTCTCTCTTTCCTAGTTTCTCAACTGTGAAACATGAATAGTAAAGACAGCATCTGCAGAGGCTGTATAAATTGGCCATCTGGCTATATAATAAAAAAAAAAAAAAAAAAAAGTATACAGGATACATGTGGCCACAAACTGAAACTCCTAGAACGAAGGTACTGAATGTTACGATTCAGTCTGTTGCTATGTATTGTAAAGCTAAATTCTGTACCAAAGGTCTAATTGCCTACCTACCAGTGAATTCTCAAGTTTACCAGCTTTTGTTGTACAAACCCTATTCCTTACTTTGAACTATTGGTTAAATGAAAATGCCCAGTCGGGCGGTGGTGGCGCACGCCTTTAATCCCAGCACTTGGGAGGCAGAGGCAGGTGGATTTCTGAGTTCCAGGCCAGCCTGGTCTATAGAGTGAGTACCAGACAGCCAGAGCTACACAGAGAAACCCTGTCTCGAAAAACCAAAAAAAAAAAAACAAAAAAAGAAACTGCCTACAGCCTGTAGCTGGGCAGAAGGGAGGTAGGCAGGGCTTTGGTTCCTGGGCTTGACCTCAAGGAAGAAGAAGAGAGAGGACACTACGGAGGTGGATCATGAGACCGTGCCCTTGAGGACCAACTAGTTGGAGTAGGAGCAGCCCAGGTGAAACATGGCAAGTGATATCTCGGAGTTATTGAGAGGGAAGTAGACAAAATGACACAGAGGGTTGGTATCTGCTCAGCTCTAGTGCTTTAAGGCTTATTATAAATGTAAAGGTTTGTGTCTTTTATTTGGGGATTAAATGATCTAAGGTGGGGTAGAAACCTCCAATTAAAGGAGTTGTAGTTTATTACTACAACTGACTATCTGAAAGGAATAATAATTTCTCCTAAATGCATGGCTTTCAGATGTGATTGTTTTAGAATAATGCCTTATACCATTTTCAATACACTGTAAATTAATACTCCATGCAAAATGTCATTTTGTGTTCTTTCTAAAAGTTGACATAAAAATATATGTACATATTAAATGTTTGTAATGAAACTATCACTGAAGACACACTGCTGAGCAGAGCCTGCAGTCCTAGTAGAATTTCTCCTCTTGTATAATGTAATTTGTAAATATTCCCCTTTTCAACATCAAGTATTTTTACATTTTCACATAGGGAAGACTCTTTCCACATTTTTGTCTTTATGAACATAGTGGCAAACTAAAGACAGCAATAGCTAAGAACACCACCAACATAAAAATGTTTCCTTCTTAACCTCAGATCTATCATCACTTACAAAGCCCACCTAAAAAAATAATACCATGTCACAAGAAAAATAAAAAACACAAAAGAATTTTAAAAAGCATCCAAATTACAGCAATGTAAATGAGGCTCAATCTAATCTTATACTTAGGATTATTCAGCTCTGATGTCATTTTTTAAATTTATAAATACCACTATAGTATATCATAAAAGATAATATTAATTGTAGGTAAGACACATAGATACCTTATTCCAGAAAGAGATACATAAGGTTAACAGGTATCCAAGGTAATTTACTACAACAGTGTTTGTAATAGTAAAAGTAACTAGAATTCCTTGACAAAGAAGTGTCTCAAGAAAGTGTGTTACACAGAAATAAGGCATAATAATCTCTTTAGGACTAGAGGGAATCAAACTTGAATGCTGATACAATTTGGGTACTTTTTTCTTCCCCCATGTTTTGTTTGTCAGGTTTGAGAGAAGGCCTCAATCTATACTCCAGGAGGGACTGGAACTCACTCTGCAGCCAATGAAATCTTCCCATTGTAGCTCCTGAATGCTGGGAGGCAAGTCCAAGCAGCCACACCTGACTTACTCATCTATATATCTGACTTTTTTTAATGCCATGGCATTACACTGGAACTTAAATTTTAACTGAAGGCAATTCAAATTTGAACAAAAAGTCTCTACAGGAGATGAAAGAAGGAAATGTAAAGATACAGAAGGTGTGAGAACAGGGAAACTGGTATAAACATGAGACAAATACTGGCAAGGAAAAGCCCTCAGCAACGATGAGGATTTAGGCACGTGACACAGGATTACTCTGACAATTCAAAAACCTCACTGTGGTTCTATGTGAAAATGTATTTCACTATTTTTACAAGGACATGTACTCACTCCAAGATTTAACCAAGACACACAGGAATACCTTAAGATTCATCAAATACATACAAATTAATAGAGATAAAAATTTTTAAATATTTAAAAAAGAAATGGCTGATGTTAGCCTGGCATAATGGCTCATGTCTGTAATTCTAGCATGAGAGGCTGAGGCAAACAACTATGACAAGTTCCACTCTGGACTCTATACTGCATTCAGAACAGCCTAAGGTACAGAAAAACACAATAGTATATATCTGTAAATCCATCAGATAGGAGACAGAGATCTGTCAAAAATTCAAGGCTAGCCTGGTCTTCTAGTCAGACAGGTATACATATGGAGACCTTGTATCACCAAAAACAACAACAAACAAACAAAAGAAAAACATAATCAAAGCTAACAAAAAACCCTCTTTATTATAGAAAACCAAAGTGAGATGTGATTGAGCAGATCCTTTCACAGTCCACAAACCAGGTGTAGTGGCCCCCAACTGTAATCTTAACAAGTGGGGGCTAAGATAACTGGAATGCTGGGATTCCAAGCCAGAATCAGCTACAGTATAAGGTCAAAGTATGTAAATAAAACATAAATCCTAACTAACAGATACATACATGTAACTTCCTTGCTAGCAGAAATCTTTCCATTCATTTATTATTTTATTTATAGAGGGAGAAAAAGGGGAAAAGGGGAAGGAAAACAGGGATGGAAAGAAGGAGAGAAGGAGGGAGGAAGAAGTAGCAGGAAGGGGGAACAAGCCTCATTTCCTTATGGACTTGGAACTAAAACCTCATTCTCTTAGCAAACACCCAGGGCATGATTTGAGTATACCACACACGGGTATGTGTCAGTAAATGAAAACTGATAACTCAAATTTCCAACTTACTGGTTTATGTAAAACATGACTGGGGGGGGGGGGGGGAGGAAGAAGGAATCTGGAGGAATCATCTTTTGAAATCATGATGAATGAAATATCTATACATCTATACAGACATCTATAGAGTAAGCCTTGCTTTTCCAGTTCAATTTCCTTCCTCCCTTCCATTCATTTTTTAATCTAAACAATGAAAGACACACACAAAGTTGAAGCAGCCTGTTCAATCACATCGCCAGTAAAAGAAGTACAGTGAAGAGCCAGGGCATTCAGGCGGGAATGGCATTATGTGATCCCCTAGACTACAAATCAAGGTACTTGTCATACACACAGCATTTCCTATTTAATAACAAATTCATGGAATCACTTAATTATCTTCCAGGCTGATCAATAAATTACAAAAGGTAATAACCATGTATGGTTTATTTTCCACTGAGTTCTCACCATCAAGCAATATCCAGGCCCTGGGAAGTTCTTTATCAGTTAACGTATTGAATGTTCAATGTATCTCAAGGTATAAGACATGATTAAAAGTTTATATTGGGTTCACTTAAAGATCCCTTCTGGGAACTAGAGAGGTGGCTTAGCAGTTTAAGAGTACTTGCTGGCTGGGCAGTGGTGGCGCATGCCTTTAGTCCCAGCACTTGGGAGGCAGAGGCAGGCGGATTTCTGAGTTCAAGGCCAGCCTGGGCTACAGAGTGAGTTCCAGAACAGCCAGGGCTACACAGAGAAACCCAGTCTCGAAAAACCAAAACAAAAAAAAAAAAAAGAAAGAAAAGAAAAAAAAAGAGTACTTGCTGCTCTCCTAGAAGACTCACCCCATCTGGAGCTCAGAACCACTTTGTAACTCTAGCTCCAGGGAACATGATACAGGTTCACATGCACACACCCATAGACTGGCATATACACCTGCATATTATTAATAATAATAAATCTTTTAAAAGATCCCTTCTAAACATAGAGCACAAATATGATACTTTAAAATTCCATACGTCAATTTATATTTTTAAAAGCCCAGAATCAGCATAGTGAAAATTCAATTCACAAATGAGAATCCTGGCAAAAAAAAAAAAAGTTTTTTACTAAATGTACATGCTATATACGTACATCATGTACATCATGTACATAACAGGTTTTACTAATTTATTCTCTTATTTCTCTTGCCTGCAAAAGTAACATTTATAACATATACTTTTCTTGATCAAATTATCAAAACATGGGACTTACTTATATGGCATAGCATAAAAAACAATGTTAAATTACTTAAAATGTACTATAAACTTAGTATAAGAGCTTTTGACACCAAAGTTCGCAAAAAGCAATTACTAAAAGATACATCAGAGATCCTCATTAGAAATTTATTTTTCTATCACCTAAGACAAGTGGCTATAACCCAAGAGTAAGACCTACCATAGATTCTGATTATTAAACATGTAGAGAGTAATTTCAGCTACCTGCTTCTAAACAGGCTTAATATGAAAATTTCTTTCCTACTATTTCAGCCCCCTGTTTTTAATTATTTATTTCTGAAATTATAGTATATTTACATCATTTTACCTTTCCCTAGCCTCTCTCCTAGTAAAGATGTTGCAAATGTTCCTAATTTACCCAGGCTTTACTCTTCCGCAGATGCTTCCACAGCCAAGGACTAAGGGGATGATAGTAGTCTAAGCCAGTGCTAATAAGCACTGCATTTTTCCAAGATTCACTATTAAGCTTAGAAATACTAAAGTATGCAAAGAATAGATAAATTAAATAAACCACCATAAACCCTAGATATCCTAATGGGTACCTACATGTAACTTCCTCGACAGCCGAAATCTTTCCATAGTAATACTGACAGGATTGGTCTTGTTTTTGACAGTACAGTAAATCCCTTGAAGAGTCCAGGGACAGTGAGGACACGTCTGATTTAGGTCACTGTGCTTTATACAGATGAACTCCTCTAAGTTGCTTTTATGGAACAGCCAATCACTGTCTTCTACATTACCTAATCTTTCAAGCTGATAACTACAACTTTAGGGTCAGCAGACTGTAGCAAACACATTTAGAAATACTGAAAGAAGCCAGGTGATTTTGCAATCTCTGCACTTGAGAGATGGAAACAAGAGAATCAAGAATCCAAGACCAACCTCTACAACACAGTGACTTCAGGCCTAGCTGGGGAGGGTTCTGGCAGCATGCATATAGTAGAGGATTGCAAATTCGATCATCAGTAGAAGGAGAGGACCTCGGCCCTGTAAAGGTTCTGTGCCCCAGTGTAGGGGAATGCCAGGGCCAATAAGTGGGAGAGGGTGGGGTGGCAGGCATGGGGAGGGGGGAGGCAACAGGGGCTTGTTCTTGTTGTTTTTGTTTGTTTGTTTGTTTGATGGAGGGGAAACTGGGAAAGGAGAAATTTACATGTAAATAAAGAGAATACCTTATTAAAAAAAATACCTAATTTAAAAAAAAAAAAAAACAAAGTATAGGAAAAGAAAAGGAGGAGTCAGAGAAGGAAAGATGAACTGAAGGAATGCAGCAACCAGTTTAAAGGAAATTTATCTACATTAGAACAAAGAAAACATAGTCTAAGTATCCTATGTGTGGGTATTTAAATGTATGTGTGTACCTTACTGTATTTTTCAGTAAGCTGGTGATCAGTAAGCTTGTTACTTAATTTTAGCAAAATTCAAATATTTTTATCCAGAACTTGTTTTTAATGATTACTAAATTTATAGCAAATAATCTTCAACTTGAACTGTATTAATAGCATTGATAGTCATATTATAATTTATGTAACAACTTGAAGGGAAGACAGAAATAAGCAGCACAACTCCAGCTCTTGGGACTCAGAACTCTTTCATACTCTTATTACCAGAGGATTCGAGGTGCTTTGCTTCTAAGAATTACATCTACATCTACCATAGCAGAAATAAAACTCAAAAAAACTTCAGAGTTTATTCAGAATAACTTAAATAAAACAATAAAAAAAATATATGATAGCTTATGTAACACCTTAATGGAAATAAGTGTATCAAAAACTGTCCAAACGTCTATGGCCATACCACCCTGAATGCACCCGATCTCATCTGATCTCGGAAGCTAAGCAGGGTCTGGCCTGGTTAGTACTTGGATAGGAAACTGCCTGGGAATACTGGGTGCTGTAGGCTAAAAAAAAAAAAAAAAACTGTCCAAACTTCAGTGAGGATAATTTTGTGGTTTTTGTCTGGTTGAAACAAATTCTCCCTATGTATTCTAAGCCAGCCTCAAACTTTTGATCCTCTTGCCTCATCAGCATCCCAAATGATGGGATGATAATGGTACAGCACCACACACAGCAAATACTTTTTTTCAATTAACAATGGATACTCTTCTTTGATACTAATTCAAATCATTTCTGAAAAGTTAATTGCAAAGTGAAACCTAAAGCAATTTCAAATGTATATTGCATATATTGTTATCAAAACCCACATGTATTCTTGTCTTCCTTTTTGTTTTGTTATGTGCATCTATGAGAGGAGGGGAGACAGACAGACAAAGTCCCTCATTAAATGGAGTTTGATATTGAGGATAGACTGGATGGCAGGTAAGTCCCCAAAGATCTCCTGTCTCTGGACGCTAGCACTAGAGTCACAAGTACACACCAGCTCTGTTTTTATGTGGATGATGGGAATCCAAACTCAGGTCTTTGTGCTTGCATTGTATCCATGTTACCCACTGAAAAGTCTCCTCAAAAAAACAAAAACTGTTACCTCCTCCCAGCCAGGAGCTGGCCAGCTTCCTGACTTAAACAAAGATCTTTTGTTCCTGCCACTTCTCTGCCTCAGAAGTTCCTGCTAATAGCTACTCAGGAACCAGCATCCAGATGCTAATTTGGCCAAGGGATGCTGCCAGACTGAGGGCGGGGTTTTGCCTGCCTGCTTGATTTCTCAGTTGGATAATACACTTTGGACTGTGAGCAAAAACCATGCTTTGGTCCCATTTTTTTATTTACTCCTCTCACCATCCGATTCCCTTAATTTCCCGCAGGCCCCTTCCCCTCTTCTAGAAGACCCCGTCCATATGTAGCTGCTGGCGGCTGCGACAAAAAACAAAAATAAAAACAAAAACAAAAAACAAGGTATTTATTCCACAGACTAGAATGACAGAAATCCCAATAATCTTCCTTATTTAACTTCCCAAGTGCCCCAGCTCTACTTTTTGCAATTTGAATGGGTATGACACTAGGTATTAGTGCCTTTCTAAATGTATTTCATTACATGATAAGAAAAATAAAACCATACATCTGTCAATAAAACCCTTACCACATGTGATTAACACCAAGTATTGATCTGGAATAAGGGAGGGGTATCCCAAAAGCTGTTGCCTGACTGTGGGATATGTTCTTCTAGCTAGACTGCCTTGTCTGGCCTCAGTGGGAGAAGCACCTAGACTCATGGTAACTTTAAGTGCCAGGGTAGAGGAATACCCGGGGATGAGGGGAGGGGTTGTGAAAAGGGGTGACCAGGAGGAGGGACAGTGAGCAGAATGTAAAGCAAATAAGTAAAAAATGATATTCAATTTAAAAAGAGAGAGAGAAACCAAGTATTGAGAAATATTAGTGTCAGGCTGGTAGATACAAGTATTCCAAAATCCTTTTTATCTGAAAGCCCAGATTATTATTACAGAAAGACAAGGCAAAACAAAACACACACACACACACACACACACACACACACACACACGCCTACTAACTGTCTTACTTACATGGAGGATCTCTTCATTTATGTTAGAGGAAAAATATATCAACTGCTACATTGTCAACTGTTCAGGTGACTACACAACAAGTGCTACACAAGAAAACAATAGAAGTGATCAGCAACATGAATCAAGGCCCTAAGTTCAGTTCTCAGCCCCAATTAAATAAATCCACTTGTTCACTCATTCACTGATCCATACATCCATCTACTTAAGAAACCATGTCCTACTTCCAGAAGCTACTTATTCTTTACTGTGCTATTCAAACATTCTTAATTTCACAGGAGTTCTTTAAGTTACCATGAACAGTCTGTATTCAAATCAAGGACTATCCAACCAACAATGCCTTGCTTTATTGTCATTGTAATAAAAACACTTAAATACATAAAAATGAGCTGAAAAACCTTTTTTGTTGTTGTTTTTTTGTTTGTTTTGTTTTTCGAGAGAGTTTCTCTGTGTAGCCCTGACTGTCCTAGAACTCACTCTGTAGACCAGGCTGGCCTCGAACTCAGAAATCCACCTGCCTCTGCCTCCCAAGTGCTAGGATTAAAGGCGTGCACCACCACTGCCCAGCGAAAAACCTTTTTTTCTATGTGCTTCCAAATGTTACAGAACAAGTCGTCAGGCCTTGGTCTACTGAACTTTCACATGTGAAAATGTGAAATAATCCACATACTGTAAAGTCAACTAGCATTTGTCACTGCATTGTTTGTTTGTTTGTTTCTTTGTTTGGAAACAGAGCCTTGCTATGCAGCCCGTTCAGAACTCAAACTGCTTAATTCTGCTTAAGATACACTGAATCCTAAGATAGGAATACATATATGTAATCCTAACAATATGAAAGATGAAGCAGGAGAACTATTGCTAATTCAAAGTTATTAAAAGTACCAGAACAGTCAGGGTTATACAGGGAGGACTCTGTCTCAAAAACAACAAAAGAGGCCTATTTTGCAGACTAGAAAATCATCTTTAACATAACTTAAAATAACATTGTCTTCTCTGCATTTAACTCAATAAATATAACACTCATGTTTGGCTGCTTAGTAGAAATATGACTACTGTCCAATGCTTTCCTATTCTTTTATTCAAGTGCCAAATCTAGTGGATTCAGCTGCCTAAGAATCAATCCTAAGGCATCCTGCTTCTCCTTTTGCTTCTCTGATCATCACAGTTCAAGCCTCTATCTTCAATGGCCTGGAAAATGTGGTAATTTTCTAGCTGGCTTCCAGCTTCCATATAATTGTCTCTAGAGTTCTCTAGAGGGGATAGTGCTGTCCCCAATTAACATCCACAGCTCTCAGAAAGAATCCAAGCCAAACATCTACCTTACTTCCCTTCTCCACGATTGTCTGTGGTCTACTTTGCTATTTATTTATGTGTATATGTGTTCTGCCTACATGTATGTCTGTGCACCATATGTATGCATGGCTGCAAGGGATTAAAAGCTGGCACAGATGTGCTTGGAAGAGCACCTAGTGCTCTGAACACTGAGCTACCTCTGTATACTTTGCCATCCTGCTCAATACCTCAACCATTCTCAACCTATTAGACTTGAACTTTTTTTTTTTTTTTTGGTTTTTCGAAACAGGGTTTCTCTGTATAGCCCTGGCTGTCCTGGAACTCACTCTGTAGACCAGGCTGGCCTCGAACTCAGAAATCTGCCTCTGCCTCCCAAGTGCTGGGATTAAAGGCGTGCGCCACCACCACCCAGCAAACATATTTTTTTTTTCTATTTCTGAGTCTTGAAATACTGTATCTCTGCTCCTTGGTAAATATATTAAATAATGGGGTAAATAAGGAAATAGTCTGATACTGAAGAAAATAAACTCTATTTACTGCTTCTTAGAAATGGGTTTTAGAGTTCCTATTGATTTTCCAAATGACTAACATCACCTGTATTCACTTAAATCTCCCAAAGATTCTCTGAAATTCCTTGATTATTATACTATTCTCTCCTGTTTTATTCTTCAAATATTCTCTCAAGACAAGAGCCTCACAATGTAGCCCAGACCAGCCTCAAGCTGGCAATCTTCCTGCCTTAATCCAGTTTACTTTCCTATTCCTTAATTTCATCTGTTTACTCTCATAAAATTTGCTTTTGTGTTAACAAATATATGAAGGGACAAGAAATCACTCATACCCAAATCTTTGGTCTGATGACCTCTGAGTTATTTTTCTTCCCTCTTATTTTCTGTAACTATTAGTTCTGTTACTACCCTTACGCCCCCACACATGCTTAAAAAGAATAGTTCCAAGCTATAGCTCTGTCTTCTTTTTACTTTTTGTTTTGAAATAGGGTCTCAGTAAGTTGCCCAGAGTGCCTTGAACTCACTTTGGCCTATGGGGATTCAACTTGTGATGGTCTTCAGCCTCCCAAGTGGCTGGGATTACAGGTCTGTGCCACCAGGCCCAGCCAGGAGGTATTTGTATTTTTATATTGTTAGAGAATATAACCAATACTGGAAACATGTTTGGGATCTCTGCGCTTTAAAGAATGTTAAGTAAAATAATTGCTAAAATTACTTATAGATGTATTTGAAATTTTAGCTTATAATCTGTTCGGCATGGAGACTGTTGCACTATGAATTATCATTTGAATATGGGTTGTTGAAGTAAATGTCCTAAAGAAGCTTCAAAGAGTAGCTGTGAATGCAGGCAACAAATACTTGCTCTAATTTGGTAAAGACTCCAGCTGACCTGCATAACAATTTGACAATGCTTTAATCTGAGTTCTTACTTTATTATAATATATTTCATATTTGTTAATTCTTATCTCAGCAAGAAAACACATATTCTTCTCTTGGTTTTTCTAGATATTAGCACCTTGTTTAAACTTCCCAGATTCTTTCTGAGAGCACACAGAATTCTCTGTGGGCTCCAAGAAATGATGAGCAAACACTAAAGGGCAATGAGGACAGGGTCTCAGGGAGTAGCTACCTCTAACCTTCTTGTCTCTGACATGCATTTCTTTCTCAGGTCCACCAGAAACCACTATCTTCATCGGCTTCTGTTCTGTTTTCTCACAACTGGGTCTCTACTCTGGATCCTTCTAAATAAGGCTAAGATTATAGATTTTAATTAAACAGATTAGTTAAATAACTGGATTGCAGTTGAATGCATAAGACCAACAGGGTAATAATGCCTGTCGGTAATCCAGCACTTAAGAAGCTGCAACAGGCAGGAGGATACAAAGCTGTGTTGGCTGCCATGGGCCATCTGGTGGTGGTGGTTAAGACTGTGTGTGAAAACTGACTGTGAATGTGTTGCATGTATTGTGCCACCTTTTAATTTTCTCATATTTTCAAAGAGTTTGTAAGAACTTGTGATGGCTTCTCAAATTTCCTATTTTTTTAATAAAACAGATAAACAAAGTTTAGTTGAATGAGGGCTAAATTTACTCTGAATGAATCTCAAATTCTTAGCAAATTGGAGACCAAGTCTCCTAAATGCAAAAATATTCCCAAGAGACACTGTTCCCTACAGGTACAACGTGCAAAACTACCCACAGCAGTTCCTCCTGGATAGACTGACAAACGGAGTAGTAGAACACTCCCTCTTCCTAAAAGGCCCCACTGAGGAATGCACCATGAAGCTAGAGACCAACTTCAGTCACAAAGAGTCCACAAACTTCAAATCACAAAATTAAAAACAAAGGAACTACAAAAAAAATTATTCTTACTAGAAATGTAAACTGATTTAATCAGGTGGCTGTATTTCTTTATGTTACTCCCCAATAATTACATATAAACTAATAATTATTTAAAAGTATTTAAATGATCTACCTTTACTTTCTAAGGTAATCTGGCTACCTCCCAGCCCCTCATCCCATGATATTTGCATATTATTATTGATCTGCCTCTTTGGGCTTCAGGTGTGTTTCCATGATCTCTCTCTGGAGCTCTTCCTTATAGCTCCAATTCCTCCATTCTCCTCCGTGATGTAAATCTCCCTCTCCCCCCCTCTCTCCTTCCTCTGGTTGGCAGATGTTCCACTCTATTCTGCATTTTGCCCACCCATTAGGTAGTCCGCATTCATTGACAAGGCAGAGACTAAATGGTAAGAACTGTTGACACAGACTTGAGCCAGGAGATTCTTGGTGTAAGCATTACAATTAAGTGTCGAGACTGAAATAAGATATGAGGGCAGAGAAATCATCATCTGAAAAACACAAGGGTAAATTTTACACAGTGAACAAAAACATTATGCCTACAATGAGCACCGAAGATCCCTACTGCATAGTATTTCTAAAGATGGAATAGAAATAGCACAATTTCAGCACTTCCGGAATAGTGCAAACAGCTGTCATCAAATCTGAGCTTGGAAATCCTTGTCACTGCTCATGTACATAAAAATCCATGCTTTCCATAAACAAAAAACACACAAGGAATAGCAAACAAGTAAAATATATACTGTTTCCAAAAACAAATAAACATCTAAAACTGGAGAAAACCGATTTGCATTTTTCTAGTGTTCAATACTTATAGCCTACATAAACCCTTACTTCAGGTTAAATGAGAAACAATACCCAAATGACCACATTGTGACTGGAGCATTAGGAAGAGCTAAGGAAGAAGTACTAAATTACTGGACAGCCTGGGCAATAAAGTAATTAAAACTCATCTCAAAATAAAAAATTAAAATGCCCTCAGAGTATATTGGCATGTTATAACCCCAACAACTCAGAAAGGTGTAAGTTTAAGGCCAGCCTGGGCTACAAAAAAGTCACTATCTCAAAACAACAACAGAAAAAGACCTTTAGTAAGGTTTTGGCATTTTATATTAAGGCGCTGTATATTCTGTGAGCACACACTAAGGCTTATATTAAAATACAAACATAAAAATACATTAATGAAAAAAAAAACTTTGAGCTGGAGAGATGGCCCAGTGGTTAAGAGCACCGACTGCTCTTCCAAAGGTCCTTAGTTCAAGTCCCAGCAACCACATGGTAGCTCATAACCATCCGTATGAGATCTGACTCCCTCCTTCTGGAGTGTCTGAAGACAGCTACAGTGTACTTATATATAAATAAATAAATCTTTAAAAAAAAATTCAAGATATTCGAAAAACACATCTTTTTTCCCAAGTGTTAACTTTAAAAACTTGGTTAAATGAAAATAATTTCCATAGAGTAAGCTCTAACTCTCTTTTAAGGAGATGCAACAACACATGGTCTGTATAAATCATATGGATGTATGATTCATTTATGGGAAGTTCAAGGTAAATGGTGCTCTCTGTAGCAAAATCAGGAACACAATGAGACTGGCATCCCCTATAACTGTGTCAATGTAATTTCAACAAATGCCAATTCAGCTGAATTAATTGTTAAGTTTATTTTTCAGGATATTGCAGATCTAATGCAGGTACCAGAGCACCTGAGGCAAGTGTTTTATCACTGATCCATTCCTAGCCCTTAGGTAACTTAAAAATATTTATGAATCTCAATAAAAAGTATTTTCACAAGGGGATAATCTAAATTTAAGCAAGTATATATACTCCAGCTTGGCATGGTGGTACACACCTGTAATCACAGCATTCGGGAGTCAGAAAAGATCACCTAGAGTTTAAGGTCAACCAAACCATCTCACAAAGAAAGGAAGAAGAAAATCTAAGTGAATTGTATATCACTGCCCCACCTTGCTTTCTGTGGTTGCAATGAAGACCATGACCAAAAACAACTCTGGGAGAACAGGGTTTTTTACTTCACCTTATAATCAACCATCAAGAAAAACCCAGGAGAAATCTGCAGACAGGAATTGAAGCACAGGCCATAGAGGATGTCATTTACTGGCTTGTTCTACATAGCTTGCTCACCATACTTTATTTTAGACAACCCAGGACCATCTGCCCAGAGGTGGCCCATAGACATGTCTAAGGCCAATCTGATAGAAGCATTTACTCAATTGTGTCAAGGTGACAAAAATGCAGTACAACCACCAAACTGACGGCCTTATACCTAAGCTGCTACATTCTAAATATTGTCTCTAACTTTTCCTTTATACTTCACTAACTCAAATTCCTTGGGTGAATGTAAACAAGATTAGAATACCACTAACCTCAAACTCAAATTTCAAAAGGATAAATGAACTCAGTACATAATTGGGTAAGAGGTATGCAGTTCATTGATATGCTATGATTTTTGAAATATTATATACTACTATAACCTATAGTATTGATAAAGTACCTTTACAAAATAAAAATTAACTAATTCTTGTTAGTCTATTAATAACCTCTCTAAAGTATGTCAACCCATAATATAAGGCAATATAAAAAAATCATCTACTGGGCATGGCAATATAAAGGAGATTAAGGGGATAGTGATTTTGTTCAAGAACAATCTGGAATACATAAAAAGTCTGAGGTCAACCTGGGCTATATAGTGAGATGCCCAATCTCAGGAAGGGGTGGGGAGGAGATGAGACAGAAAGAGAAGAAAGGAGGACGAGAAAAGAGGGGAGGAGGAAGAATTAGAAGCTGGTATGGTAGTGCATATATGTGGACAAGTGAATTGCCTTAAATTTGAGGTCAGCAAGAGTTCTACAGTGAGTTCAAGGCCAGCCTGGGCTCAAATTTCTTAATTGAATGTTTAAACATAAAAATTATTTATATAAAAAGATGACAAGCAGGCTGTATAGTGATGATGTACATTAGTTTTCTCTTTACTCTCCAGTGTATTTAAATAGATATATTCTTCTTTTAAAGAAGTACCTGTATTCAACTGGACCTGGCTATCTCTATCAGTACAAAGAACCACCCGATTCTTCAGCAACTGTTCCATGGTAGAAGGTGGATATCCCATAATTTACTCTACCTTTGCCATACATGGGGGTTACTTCCATAATATCTTTTGTTTGTTTTGTTTTGTCTTTTAAGATGGTACCTTCCTATGTAGCCAGGGCTTGTCAAGAAGTCACAACAATTGGTCTGCGTCAGTTTCCCAGATGGCAGGCTTGAAAGACTGAACCACCATACCTGACTTAAGAAAAGCAACTTTTAAAATGATACATTTTCTTTTTTTCTTTTTCTTTTTTCTTTTTTCTTTAAGACAGTGTTTCTCTGCATAGCCCTAGCTGTCCTGGAACTCACTCTGTCGACCAGGCTGGCCTCGAGCTCAGAAATCCGCCTGCCTCTGCCTCCCAAGGGCTGGGATTAAAGGCGAGCACCACCACCACCGCCCAGCAAAATGATACATTTTCTTTTTTTTTTATTAGATATTTTCTTTATTTACATGTAAATTTTCCCTTTCCCAGGTTCCCCTCCAAAAAACAAACAAACAAACAAAAACAACAAGAACAAACCCCTGTTGTCTCCCGCCTCTCCATGCCTGCCACCCCACCCTCTCCCACTTATTGGCCCTGGCATTCCCCTACACTGGGGCACAAAACCTTCACAAGGCCAAGGTCCTTTCCTCCTATTGATGATCGAATTTGCAATCTCTCCTGTATAGTAACTAAAACAGAGAGGTCTATCTTACACAGGTTTACATAGTTGTTGTCATAGGATTTGCTTTTTCAAGGTCTATGACATCTATTAGTTAGTGATTTGGTACTCATGCTTTCTAAAAACCACTACATGTGGGGCTGGAGAGATGGCTCTGAGGTTGAGAGCACTGACTGCTCTTCCAGAGGTTCTGAATTCAATTCCCAGAAGCAACATGATGGCTCACAACCATCTATAATGAGATCTGGCACCCTCTTCTGGCATGTAGGCATACATGCAGGCAGAACACTGTACATAATAAGTTTTAAAAAAGGGCTGGAAAGATGATGGCTTAGTGGGTAAGAGCACCGACTGCCCTTCCAAAGGTCCTGAGTTCAAATCCCCGCAACCACATGGTGGCTCACAACCATCCATAATGAGACCTGATGCCCTCTTCTGGGGTGTCTGAAGACATCTACAGTGTACTTACATATAATAAATAAATAGATCTTTAAAAATAAATAAATAAATAAAAATAAATTTTAAAAAATACTGCATGTGGCTGCACTCTCTTATTCAAGTTTAATATATTTATCTGTTACAAGATTTCTCAAGAGCCTTTAATATGTTGTTATAAATTATGAATTTCTAAAAAGTATGTGTGACATTCTCAATTTTATTGGGCTACAAATAGTTCTTTGACAGAATCTCCTATACTTCACAATCTGAGAAATAAGCAAACTTTAAAGATATATAACTAAACTATGTTAACTTTTAGGTCATGTTCTTTAGATGTCTTCTGAATTTCTTTGAGATTTCAATGTAAAACTATTTGTATCTCTCCCAGAAAAAAAAAGAAAGAAACAACTGAAGTTTTGGGGGTGATTCATAAGCCCCCAAGTGCCTCTATTTTTAATTTTAAATTCAGTGCTGTATTAGGAGGTACCATTAATATTTTGTATACTAGGACAGAATCGGGAATTCTTTTCATTTAACACTAATGAAAAACCAGCAAAAAATTCACTGAAGTTCTGAGTCAAAACAAATGAACTGACTCACAAGAATCACCTTTCACAATTAGTAATTAAGAAAACAGCTACGGAAACTGTTAGGGTGGTTAATTTTCATACGGGCATATTTTTTTTTAAATAAAACACATTCTCACAAAACAAAATTTTGGTCTTTAAATTCATTTCATAGAATATAAAATCAAGCTTTTTTTCTTAAGGGCTTTACTACATAGACTAGCCTTGGCTTCCGGAGGATTAAAGCAACCTCCCTCCCTGCATCAGCCTCCCAGGAAGCTCCAACACAAGCTACAAAGACTCAACTTTTAGGAGTTTTCAGAGGGCAAGAAGTTTACATTTCATAACAGTTGCTGCTAGAAATAAAAAAAATTAAAAAAAGAATTCTGCTTCCAGTGTAAGTGGAGAAATGTAAACACCAAGGAGAAAGAAACTCCGTTTTAAATGTACTTCAAAGCAGCATCATGTGGTAGGTAATCCAAGCACTCTAGAGGAGCAAGTTCAATGAAGTTCAAGGCCAGCCTGGTCTCCAGATAAATCAAGGACATATATATATATATATATATATATATATATATATATATATAT